>VDFB02033248.1:0-14948 GCA_007258455.2 Sequoia sempervirens
AGTGAAACCTAGGGTTTTGAGCAATTTTGCATAATGTAATTTTTTATCCGACATTGCTCTAGTGGTACTAGTGGTAGACATGCTTATACAATGTGAAATTGTGAATTCCCTATTAGTCCTCCTTAACTTTTCTTAATTAGATTAAGTCTCTCAACCCTAAACCCAAACTTCAAAGTTTGACAAAATAAGATTTTAAGAAACGTCAAATGATGAAATGTAGCCGTAGGAATTATTTCACTTACATGGATTTTGATTCTTGAAAAGGTTGATGCTAATAGTTGTGGAAACTAGAATGGTTTTGTTGGAAGTGGAACTGTGGAACCCAGAACAAAGTGGTGCACTACAATGAGCAATCTGAAGACTGAAATCTCCCTGTGTGCTAACCCTCTCACTTAAAAATAAAATCAATTAGTAGTAGAAAGTGCTTTTTTTTCAAAATCCAAACATTAAAGTGAATGAAACATCTACATGTTGCTTCCAAACTACACAATTAGTACATGGCTGACAACATTTAGAAATGCACAATTAGTGCATGGCTAACAACATTTAAAACAAGCCATTTAGTCTTGCATTGAAAAAAAATTCTAAAATGTTGATCTTTGTAAATCTAATGGTTATAAGGTGATGTTGGAAGTTTAAGTTCACAAGCCTAGCGCTCTGTGCATTTCATTCCAGAATGCAACTACAACCATACATCAAATGTACACCGAATGGTTGAAACTTGAGTAATTTATGATATAAACAATAAACATGTGTTTAAAAGTTTTTTTAAACTTTAGTGTGCTAGGATTGACATCAAGGCCAAGGAGGTAGTAAATTAACGTTCCAAAGGAATTAATAAAATGAATAATGATATTGGGAACCAGGGGAGAAGGTCAACGACAAATTAGAAATCAATAACATTTTAGTAAACCCTGATAAGAGTGAAAATTTTTAGTGTTTATAATGTTTTTTGTCAATTTGATGGAAACTTTCCTTTTTTGTTTGCATTTTTTTATTGAAACATAGATTTTTGGGACCCTATGGACTTCTCTTGCACTCTTAGGGTTTTTCACCTAAAAGGAGAGAGATAGGGCCAAAAATGCTAATGTATCACGCAAATTAGGATGTATTCAATGTTGTTTAATGTAAATTAACTTAACTAATGCAATTGACTAATCTGAATGACCAAAAATGAATGCAAAAATGTGATTACAACTATGTTTGAAAACACGTTGTGATATGCAAACAACTATGTAAATGAAGAAATAATGCAAATCAGAGAATACAGGGATGAATCTGAGTGGACCTGGATGAATTGTAATGATTCTAGAGTTTTTTGAATGCTAATGTAAATCACTAATTTTTCACAGTGAGACTCATTCGCTAGGGTGGTGAATCAGTCCACCTACTGGTGAAAAACTATTAGGAGTTGGTTTCTGTCGGTCGAGATCCAGAATCTGACAAAACTCAAGTTTTCAGTCCTAAGGTGGGATTCATTTGCCATAGGTGTTGAATCAATACTCTCCCAATTTTTTGAAAAAATAGGAGACAACTTTGCAACACCAGATTTGGAAATGTCTACTTGTCGGGTTGCCAAAGTCAAATTTGTAGAAAATGGACAAATAACTCTCTCCAAGCTTGAATTTGACTCAAGTTGACTTGAAACACCTAGTTAACTTGAAAATCAATATTCAACACTTAATAACTTGTCAAATCTATAAACAAAGAGCTACAAACAAGCATGCAATAGGGGAAAATGATTAGGGGTTAGTGAATAGGGATTTTCCTTGGTCAAACCCCACTTTTTTTTATTAAACCCATGAAAAGACAATGAAATGAAAGAGAAAGATAAACTAATAACATGAAAATTATATCAACTTACCTAACCCTTGATAATGCAAGTTTGAAGTAATGTCAATGGCTGCTTCAAAGTGCTTGAATAGTGCTTGAATTGCTGATGTAAAGTGCTTGAATGCTTGAATGAATGAGGAGATGTTAAATGAGCTGAAAATAACTTATTTATACAATTATTGTGCCTTAGTATCCATTCATACCTCATCACAAGCCAACCTCAAGTGATTTTGAATAAAATCCCGAAAGGAAATTTAAAATATTTTGAGTTTGAGGCCAAGGGGGACTCATTCACCACCCATGGTGAATGGGTCCCACCTAGGACCTAAAAACATGTGTCAGGAGAAATTTTGTATTTAATGTTGTTTGTCAGGATAACATTCAAAAATACACTTAATTATAACTTATGAGGGCACAAAGAGATCAAATAAAGCATGAGAATGGTGTAAATAGTGAAAATATGCCTAGAAGAGCATGAAGGCTTGTTACAAGACTTTACAACACTTCAAAATAGGACTTGTTGATGAGTGAAAAGGTGATTTTTAGGTAAATTGTATTAAATAGAGTCTAGAAGAATGTAGAAAATGTCTTACAACACCTTCACAAGACGTCGTTCTTTGAGTTTTAATACCTAAATAAGCATGTTCAAGCCATGATACAACATAAAATCAAAGAAACATAGTTCCAACACCATGAAACAAGACCTAAAAGGCCATGAAAATGACAAGGGACCATTTTTCTATGGCACATTTATGTTTTACTTTTAAATTTGCATGCAACTATTTCATAAATAGATAATACTTAATTTCTTAAAGGAAAAAAAATTGATTTGAATAGATTCATAGACATTGAATTCAGAAAATAATTATTTACTATAAATGAATAATGAAGAATAACACAACCATTTATTTTATTACAATTGAATTACAATGTCACATTATTGCATATCTTTTTAAAGATGGGTAGAGCATGCAAGCACCAAGCTCTTGTTTTGTATAAATAACATCTATTACTTCACATTATACAAATACAAATGTAAGCACCAAGCTTCTTCTAGACCGCTGGTGACAACATAATACAAATTTTTCTTTGAAAATAAATGTATGTTGATGGGACTTGTCGGGTCAACCATGGGCTCTAAAAATAAATGCATGGAACTTTCCTGGTCAGCCATGGGCACTGAAAATAAATGCATGAGACTTGCCTGGGCAAGCATGTTCTCTCAAATACAAATGTAGCTTTGGCAATACAAATGCATTGGGCTTTCCTGGTGAACAATTCTGGGGAAATGGTAGTTGTGAAGTTACAAAATGTATCTATTCTGATTGAAAACTAGAGTCATGCAGAAGATGAGGGGTAGTAATATTGCTCCCATCTTTTGCACACAACTTCCATGCACTGGAATAACACTTATCTCCATTAGAGCTCCTCATCCTAGTTCAAAACCTGCCTCAAAAGTCAAGTAAACCATATCAACTACTTTCCAATTCCACCCATTCTGAACTTGAAGAAAATTAGTCTTTTTCTTTGTAACTACATAACTAGAGGTGGGAGAATCTAGAGTATCTCCAATAATACCACATCATCTTCTTCTTGAATCCTTATTAAACCTATAAAATGAATACCCTTATGAAAATTCAGAACATTGCACTCAATAGTAAAGCCTTTAGCCTTCAATGAATTATTTTAGTTGTGCACACTATCCCTATTTATGGGCCACCAGTGCTGCTACCAGCCTGATCCCTATTTACTCGTGAGTTTTACTTGTGTCACGTGTGAGGTTGGGTATAATGATAATCGTGATTCGTGCAAACCAAAAAACCAACTTAATCAATTCATGTAACTTAAGCCTTACATTTACACTTAAAATATTTAATTTGATTGGCATCTAGCTACATGCAAACTATACCTCAATCTAACAAACTGTCAAAATTGCCAATGCCACTCAAACAATATGAAATCATTACAAATCTTGTTTCATTAAAGATATCCAAACAATCGCTTTCGATGTTCATATGGCATTAATCATCACCCCTAGCATGACAACCACACTTTCTTCAAAAAGATTGAGAATTTTAATTAAATGAAATGTAGTACATCAAGGCATTAAAAAGAGAGAAAGAGTGATGAGCGATGAGCCTTGATCTCGCCATGTTTTTGCATCTAATGGTTCTTGTGTTATTCCAGAGGTTTCAATTCACAAGTCTAGTGCTTCAAATATTTACTTTTGTAATGCAACTACAATCGTCCATCAAAAAATCATCAAAAAATTATGGTTATATTGATTTGTGCTAACATCTGGCTACAGATATGGAATATCCTTCACACATATTTCCTTCATTACTTTGGTTCAGGAATTCAATTATTTTATAAGGTTGATAATTCAACCTTGTTTGGCCTTTACATCCTTTGTGTAAAATGTTCTTAAGTTTTTAAGCCTTGGTCCTATGTTCTTCTTAGGTGGTCCCTCTTTTAAAACATACTTTATACATTTGCATATTTTTTCCACTTAAGTTCTTGTATTGCTCATTGCCAAAATCCTTCAACCCATTAGGTTCATTACCATGATGAGCAATGAGCCTTTATCTCACCATGTGTCCACATCTAACGTTTCTTGTGTTATTCTGGAGGTTTCAATTTGCAAGTATAGTGCTTTAGATATTTACTTTTGGAACGCAACTACAACTATCCATCAAAAATTGATTGAACGGTCATGGTTATATTGATTTGCGCTAACATTTGCCATTGATTTTTTTTATTAGTTTGAGATTATGTTTAATTCAACAATGTTTTTTCTTTCCTTTTTTATTCGTAAACAGTTTTTATATTAATTATTAGAATAAAAAATATTTACATTCAACATAGATTTTGTTCAAAAATTTCCAAACCTATACCACCCAGAAGCTAGCCAAACCCTTCAAAACACTGAACCAGATGAACCAACCATTCACCCATGCCTAGCCCTATATCTACCACCCAAGAACCCGATATATATTTCAAAATGAAACATATAGATAAACAAAAAAACTACATTTTAATCTACCCACAACACACTATCTACAATCAAAAAGTCTTAGAAGAGACAACGCTAGTCCACCCCGCTCGACGGCTCCAAAAATAGGAAGTGTTTTAGAAAGATAAGTCCACACCTCACCCACTCTCGATGGCACTAAAGCTTTTCACCAGCAATGTCCATAATGAATGGATATATCTCCACCCTCTCCCTAGGAACCAGAGCATGTTGTAAGTCTCTTGGACACAACACCCCCACCCCTGGCACTGCAATAATTATGACATCCATGACACCCTTCAGGAGGTTCTCCCACACCAACTTCTTCACAATTAGTAGTGCCATAGCTCGTGGCATTTCTAGGTCCAAGAGTAAAGCAAGAAACCTTGTTGCTATGTCAACATTAGTCCTCCACCACTCAAACGAGCACATAAACTCCTCTCCTAACAAAATTTCTGCCGCACCTAGAACCAGCTTGTCCCACACTTTAAACACTGACTTGAAATGACCATGTCGAATCCACCCATAGAACGCCCATAATTTCCTACCAAATGACAAACTAATAGGGGACTCCATTAATTCCATTGGAGAGAATATCAAGCAATCACCACCAAATGGCCATTTAATCTTGAACATGCTCCAACATCCCATCATCACCATTTCCCACATCATTTTTCCTACAACAGTCAGTCACATTTATGAGGCCGAACAGATAGCCAATATAGGCATTTTGCCACCCTCCCCTAATAAATGTTTGTCATCACCCAAATCTCCCACACCTATGCTAGCCAAGGCTATGTCATCACCAATTTTTTTTCTTATTCATTTGAAAATAGGTCTAATTCGCCAACAAAAATATTTTGTGGTTTGAAAAAAAAAATCTCCAATAATAAAAAATTGTTTTGAAAACAGGTTTAATTCGCCAATGGAAATATTTTATTGGTTTGAAAATAGGTTTTAAACACCAATGAAAATATTTTATTGGTTTAAAAAAAAATTCAATTCACCAAGATTTTCCACAAAATTCTAGAGATTAGAAAAGATTCGCCAATTGAGATTTTTTTCTCGAAAAACAAAAAAAATTGTAAATAAAATTAATATTTTTATTAGGAAGTATACAAGATTCGCTAGGATTTTACACCTTCACTAATGGGGGGTTTCTTAAATTTATCCCTATTGAGCATGCCCCATATATTCTTGAGAGGTATCTACTTGACAAGGTTTGTTGCCAGTTTGGTGAGCCAGAGGATGTATCAGTTAATGATTACCATAAGGTCTTTGCACACACCACCAAAGAGATTGTAGACTAGGGGAATATGACCTCACTGTGGATATTTGTGATAGATTTTATTCAGTTAGCACCCTTACAATGGATCTAGGTTGATGGTGAGGATGATCTAAGAGTGACTACAAACTATGATGCTTCGTGGATTCCCAAGAAACCACTTAGATTCACCCACCATGATAGTGGAGTGGTATGTGGAGCTTGATTAGTCTTGGAGTTTAAATTTTGGCCACTTTTCCTAGTGTGTTTTCCTCCCAAATTAATTAATTTTATAAAGGAAATTTAGTGTTATTCCCCAATGTAATTCAATTTTAAAAATTCGATAAAACTTCCTTAATTGTTAATGTTTTCTTATTGCTAATTTGAAACCAACAATCACAATTTTAGACAGTCATGACTTAGTTTTGGATTCAATTGCTACATGGAATTTGAATATTTATGAATGGGAAGAGCTTAAAGAAAGTCATGAATAGAGTAATAGAAGGTCACGATTCTGTGTATGATGCATGTAGTAAAGCATGTGGAAGAAATTTGAGTGTAGATTGTCTTGGTGTTTGCAACATATTGTTGCAAGTGAATTATATTTTGTAATCATTGGAAATTGAATTAATAAATGGATTGTTGTTTGTGGATGTAGCCCAAAATAAGGGTGAACCACATTAATTTTTTTGTCTCGCCTCTTACTCTCTATGAATTTTTAATTGATCAATTTTATTCGTTTGTTTGTGTTTATATTCAAATATGGATATAATTGATGATGTAATCCCTCTATTTCCTACATGTAATTCCTAATAGTGGGTGGATGACAAAGGAGGGATGTCAAAATAGGGATATCCTGTCGGCGATGACAGTGAGTGGAGGAAGAGGCTCTAGTCGTAGAGGACCAAAGTTAGGAGCGGGTGGAAGCAACATTAGTTCTTGTAAGTGGTGATGGAGGCAGAGGTGGATATGGGGATCTAGATGTTGTTAGGCTTAGAATTGCTCTTCAAGAATGAGATCATGTTAGGCAAAAGTAGGATGGATATAGAGCAGAGTGATATATCTTGACTATACAACTTGTATAGAGGATTATAGAGTGGGATCAGAGAGTAATAGAGAGGGATGTAGGGATCTCTCGACATCAATAGGTAGAGACTTAGTTTCCACAAATTTTAGTTGAGAGGGATACAAAGAGAGAGAGAGATGATAACATCTAGAGGCTGTTAGGTAGGGTCAGGTCATCCTGATGGTTTAGTACATATAGGAGATCTAGGTTCTTAAGCAAGAGGTGACCTACTAACTACCACATACTTTATGAGGTAGTGGTTCCGACACATTAGAGACATCTAATATTATCCACTAGAAGTGCAACAGGAGGATCAAGGATATTAGATGGAAATTCAGTGTGGTAACCCTCATAGGCACCTTCATAGACAAGACCCTTAGGCATATAGGGTTCTTATAGAGTACAACAACAATAACAACAATAGTGTCCTCCTCCTACATATATGGCTCCTCACACTCCTCCAGGTCAAGAGGAGAAGGGGATCTATGTAGGATACCCTTTGTATATATCATTGTATAGATACCACGAATTGATAGTACTTGATTATAAAGATTTATGTAGACAACTATTTTTTTGTATATACATTCATCAGCTATTGATAGCCTCGTGTACATATATTTGATGTATGTATTGTATCATGCATTCGATGTTATAGATGGTTTGTGTCATGACATTTATTTTTGATGATGTATGAGATGAGACTTTTTGTGTGGCTATGATATGTCTTATGGATGCATGTGATTTCTTATGCTATTATTTATGCATATGATATGTGTTGATGATCCTATAATGGATGCTCATGTGATGATGATGATGATGTTATGTTTAAGATATGATATATGATGATGTATGGGTTGAATCTTCTTATAAATGATTTAAAAATTAGATATTATTCATCTCAACTTCCTAATCCATATTTGTAAATCATTTGCAAGTGAAATTTTGCAATAGAAACTCTACAAGGTGGTTATATCAAAGTTAAAAATTCCTTGGTCAACCCACTTGTAAGTAATTTAAACATAAATGCATGTGATAATAATAATAGAATAATATACTTAAATCAAATCTAAAACAAGTTTATAAATTGAAATGAAAAATATAAACCCTAATGTGGTTATGGAGAGGAATGAGAAGGAAATCTATGGCTTGGTTGGAGAAGAAAATAGAAGGTAAGATGAAAATAAAAGGAAAAAAAGATAATATCAATCTAAAGATGAATAAAATGAAGAGTATAAGACAAGGGATTAGGGTTGAAAATGTTGAAAATAAAGGTGAAATTGTAGCTTAAAACTTGTAAACCTATGTGACTATAGATTTAATTAAGTGTTCTTTTTCACAATTCTTTGTGTATGATTAATTTGTTTAGATCAATTTTACCAATTGTAGAAAGAGACAAAAGATTGTAGAAGAATGAGACAAGAAGATAGAAGTGACACAACATATACATGGAGAAACCCTTTCAGGAAAAAACTCCACCAGAATCAATAGTGCTTGTATTATTTAACCTTAGAACAAGATTACAATAATACTATATCAATCCTTGATGATATGCTTCATTTTCCTTCAACAATCCTTCTTCACAACCTACCAAAAATCTCATACACTTTCTGCAGCACAAGCTATCCATGCATTCCATGTGACCAAGAATGAATTCACACATCCCATGCCATGCTTCAAACTCTCACACATGCACAAGCTCAACCTGTAAAACCTGCTATAAACTTTGATGCAATTGCTACAATAAATAGACAATTAATGAGCATGTAAACTCATAAGAGTTATCAAATACAAGAACATAAAGCTCCTCTAAAAAATATATGTATAGATTGTGCAAGTAGAGTTCCACACTATAACACGAAGTCAAAACCAAAGTCTCATCAATTTAGGCACCCCAAACTGAACACTTAACTGAACTCTGGTCAAGAAAATACCTTGCAAGCATCACCTCAAAGTTTGCACCCAAGAATGGGCCCACTTGTAAATATCTTCTTATGCAAAAGGTGTTAACTCAAAGATGCCAACTTGGGCACCCAAGGTGAGTCCAAGTCAATCTTAGTTAACTGAAATACATCTCTCCACCAATTCATGCAAACATTCATGAATTGGTGGAGAGATATGTTTCAGTTAACTAAAATTGACTTGGACCCACCTTGGGCGCCCAAGTTTACATCTTTGAGTTAACACCTTTTGCATGAGAAGATATTTACAAGGCTTAGTTAAGTGGGCCTATTCTTGGGTGCCAACTTTAAGGTGATGCTTGGAAGTTATTTTCTTGACCAGAGTTCAGTTAAGTGTTCAGTTTGGGGGGCCTAAATTGAGGAGACTTTGGTTTGATCACATATTACATTGTGGAACTAAGCATGGCATGGGATGTGTGGATTCATGCTTGGTCACATGGAGTGCATGGATAGCTTGTGCTACAAAAAGTGTGAGTTTTATGGAGGTTGTGAAGAAGGATTATTGAAGGTAAAGGAAGCATATCAATCAGGGATTGATACAGTATTATTGTAATCTTGTTCTAAGGTTAAATGATACAAGCACTATTGATTCTGGTGGAGTTTTTTCCTAAAAGGGTTTCTACATATATATGTTGTGTCACTTCTATCTTCTTGTCTCATTCTTCTACAATCTTCTATATCTTTCTACAATTGGTAAAATTGATCTGAATAGATTAATCATACACAAAGAATTGTGATTAAGAAAACTTAATTAAATCTACAACTACATAGGTTTATAATTTTTAAGCTACAATTTCACCTTCATTTTCAACAGAAACAAAGAAAAATAGGGAACCCTCTAGGTGTAATGTGTAAACCTAGGATTCAAACTTGGTGTTTTGGGTTGTTGTTTTTTTATGTTTCATTAAGATGGAGACCAAAAAGGTTTTTTAGATTTAATTTTAACCATGAAGGCGAGCCAATCAGACTTGGATCTACATATTATTGAGTCTTAGAGTGGATTGGAATTTATTTTCCTTCACTAACCTAATTAGACTATATGACCTAATATACAAAATACAATAATCTAAAAATTAATAGACTGAAATAGTAACTTGTAAGAAGATCTGGGAAGTGCAGAGGATTGTGTACCTATCTTGAAAAGTTTGTGTTGGTCTAAATACAAGGATAGAGTATCCCTAGGGCTAATGAGTCCGTATACACCTTTCCTGCTCTATTTAGGTCCTTTGATGATATATTTGAGCTTCAGATTCCTAGTTGTAACATTGTCAAAAAAATGTTAGATAATTTTGTAGGTGATTTTTCATGAGTTGACAAGATATAGGACTTCAATTGCAACAATGAACAATTTTTCTTCAAGCTTCCTTCAATCCTCTTCAAACTTGAAATCTGTACCTTCACAAAGAGAAGAGATATTGTTCCATTTAGGGGATTGCCTTAGTCAAACCTTGTGTTAGTGTTTCCACTTCCACAATGGAAATGTCAATGATAAAATGGATAAATGATAGGAAGGAATGATGAAATCACAAAAATTTGTAACTCGCCACCCTTTAAAAAGAGGAAAAAGGAAATTTAGATAGAGAAATTAAACACCAAGTTGATGAAGATTAAAAAATACCACCATTTTATGTGGGTAGAGTTAATCCTAATAGTATATAATAGTGACTGAAGTATGGATCATCATCCTCCACTTGTAAAAAATATATTATTATCAAAAAGAAAGAGAAAACTAAATGAAAGAAGAAAATCCAAGAAGAAGGAAATAAGAAAGAGAATGATAAAGGAGAATCCAAGGAAATATAGTATCAAGATAAAATTTGAAGAGGATTGCAATGAAGAAGGAAATAATATCTCATAAGGAAATGAATTTTAAATAAAGATGAGATCAAATCATTAAGAAAGAACTAGGAAATAAAATAAGTGAATATGAAGAAAAAATCAAGAAGCAAGGACAAGTCAAAAAATCTCAATCACAAGCAAGGGCTTCAAAGTATTCTAGCAAGTTATATAACATGATCCTAAGTTTATACATCAATACATATAAGAAGGTTTGTTGTAGTCCATCTTTGTATATGCTACAATGTCTAATAAAAGTAGGTGAAAGATATGGAGGTGAAAATAGGTATATGACAAATAGTGTAACATCTAAATTCTTAGGATTACATAGTAATAAAATACTTTCCATGAATTTTTCAAGGATCTAGGCATGAAAATCAAAGAATTTAAGAGATGATAAGAAATTCAAGTGCATAATAGGGATCAAGAGATGAGGGCATGGAGTATATATTTTATGGTAATAGGCTACTCTTAGGTCATGAGTGCTAAAATAAAAGGGAAGAAATGTATCTTAAGTCATCCTACAATGAGTTATAGGTGGATAAATAAATGAATGGGAGAAGAATATGTGGGAACATCTAGAGCTAGTTAAGTGATTAAGTGGATTTTCTTTTGATATTTTATAGACTTTCTTTGCACTTTCTTGAGTTTTCTTTAGGAAATTGCTTTGATAGAGGTTTGAGGATTGTCCCTTAGGGTTACTTAATTTTATTATTTCTATTTGATATTATTTTTATTCTTTTTATGTGGGTAAGTGCACCAAGATGGTCACACTTTTGTGGCCAAAAAAACTGAAAAATGAGGCATAACGCGTTCACGTTATAACGTGAACGCATTATGTCTTTTTAAAAGAAAAAAAAGTGAACATTCTTCATTTTCTTTTTACTGGTTTTCATCTCCGCCCGCGGCCAAAAACCCTGCATTACGCGCTCGCGTTGTTGAGGAGGTGACTTCTTCACATTTCATCAACTTGAGTTCAATTTTCTTCACAAATATGTCACCATGACGACGAAGAGATGCAAGTGGTAAGTTTTGTTTGGTATTTTTTATAAATTTTTTTGTTTTAAATTGATTTTGTTTGTTTTAGTTTAGAAATGAATGATTTTTTTTTAATTTGTAGAATCCTCAACAAGGAGGAGGAGAAAATCCTCAACCAAATCAACCTCAACAAATCAACCTCCCCCACCATTCTCTTAATGCCCTCCACGGCACTCCAAGAAGGAATTTGAGGGAGTGAAATTCAGAAACAATAGAAAGAAGTTGAGGATCTTATTAGTAGGTTAGTGATCAAAATTCTTCAGCAAAAGAATAGATCTAATGATTCATTGAAGGATTTGTTAAAAATGTAGTGCAATTACCCAACAAATATGCGGATGGAAAAGGAGAAACATGAGGGCATATTATCTCTTGATTAAATTATCATATAAACAAGTAAAAGATTTAAAGATTACTTAAGGCGATTTGTGCTCTCTATTCACTGACCCTAAAACAAATCAAAATCTCACACTCAATGCAAAGAGGTTTCCTATTCATTGGTGCCACCACCAAGAGATTAGAAACCATTTTTATGACAGATGGTATATGGTCTTTGATTACCCACCATGCAATAGCTGTGAAGTCCCCCAATATTTTCTTAGGAAATTATATTGTGAGTTTGTAGACAAATCTGGTGTTTTGGTATGAAGTTTGAGGGAGAGGTGGGGGTTAGCGGGGATAAGCCCGGTGCAGCGGATCCTACACAGCGAGGGAGGCGACATCTTGCTGGGGCACCCTCCTAAGCGGGTGTGATGCACTGCGGTTGCAAGAGTGCTGATGTAGAGACTTTGCGGTGATCACATCCTTGACTGCGGAGTGTCATCCACCACACTAACCCCATTATGCCGGTGCAATCCCGAAGTCTTGAGGTGGTAGCCTTGAGGAGCCATGTGCCGATCTTGCGAGGAGCCACTTGGCCAAGTATGAAGCCCTCTAGGCCCTCGGGGAGGGTGCTATGCGGGATCATATCCTTCTCAGCATTTGATCCATTATGCATCTGTGAGGATGGAGAGGCGATTGACATTCTACATGATGCTTATGGTATTATGATTGATAAAATTCAAGCATGTTCATTGAATTTGGTTTGATAAATTTTGATTGTGAAGTAAAAGTTAACTGAATTTAGTTTTATTATTTTAATAAAATTGCAGGGTCATAGCGTTGAGCCTGGATATACTAGTCATCAGCATGCTTATTTTTGCAGTACACCTATCAGTGGGGTATGTAAAGTTAGTAAAAAATTCTAAATTTAGTACACATGTGTTAATAGCATTGTTTTACGAATGGTATTTTAATATGTTATTTTGGATGTAGAACAGGGTACTGTCAAAGGATTCAAGGGAACACCTTCGAGTGCAAGTAGATTTACTCAAACATTCATGGAGGTAATATAGAATAAAGAGAACTTAACTAATGAATTCTAAGTTTAATCTAGATTTGTGTATATATAGTCATAAGAGTATATGGGTTCACTAGGTTACTATTCAAGCTTTTAAAAATCGTCCTACTATGATTGTTTGTCTTAGAATTCCTACACTAGAAAGCTATATATAATAAAAATTTAACATGGAATTGACAAAGGTAGAGCTACATTCTACTCCATCCTATATAATTTTTTGTGATGTCAACGTAACCAAGAATAAGACTATGGATGTCCTACACATGATGTCAATGTAACCAAAAATAAAACTTCTATCCTCAACCCTATCTATCAGCCACTTGACTCCTTCAATATCTCCTAGATGCTTGGAGATGCTTAAGACTAGGTCAAAATACCCTATATTCTCTTCATTTGTTGCATAGCTCATCAAGTTTCCCTATATGTTCTCTAACTAAGGAAAGAAGTTCTAAGTACTCATTAAACTCTCAACTATTGGAGCCTCATCAAACTTTCCCATAGGAAGTGGAAAATGCTTAGAAATGATTAAATTCCCTAATAGGGTGTGGGAGATCTTTTAGGAAAACATTTGACACTAATTTGATACATTGAATTCTTCTTCATTCTTATATATTCCTCAAATATACCTTGCAATACCCCTATCATACCTAAATATACTACATTCATGTCCTTGTTAGCTAGCATGTAGGTGATATAGTATAGTCCATAGATTACATGTCTTCTTTTTCATTTTCTATCACGGTCCTCTTTTATCTCCTCACAGGTCCTCACACAAAGAAAGAAAACACTACTTCTTTTTCTCATCTAAGGCCCCTAAGGTTTTAAACCCCTTAGATGCAAGGATTCAAAGCACATCAACCATGTGGTACAAATGACTAAATCCCAAAGATGATCTGTAGCAATGAAAGAGAACTTGAAAAGGTAGAGAGAGCTACACTAGTGACTCAGGAGAAACTTCAGCTTTCAAAACAAAGCCAATTAAGGCTGGAAATATGTGGACGGGGACAGCATTTGGGTGGAAAGGAAGAAAGATGGCCAGATCTGGGAGGCCACCATCTCTTTGGATTTTGATATTCAACCATAAGGAAGCCCAGGAAAGAGGCTGATATCATGTATCAAATCATTAAGCATGCATTCTTCAAGCCAATGGATAAGGAGATGATTACTTTTCTTCATTTTCATTTGCATAACCATATCATGGTGTGGGAACCATGAAGACCAAGGATGTCCAGTTTTATGTGGAGGTAATGGATGTGGTCCAAACTTTAGGAGGGGCAAGAAGGTCAATGTATGATCTTGATGAAATTAAGGAAGAACAATAAGAGAGGAATAGGAAAAATAAAATCAATACATAGTTTCAAGGATTTGTCAAGCTAGTAAGAGAGCTATGGGAGCAACCTCATCTAAAATATTTTGAACTAGAATTTTATATAGCATTTAGAGAGCTTGGTTTTCATGGAGTTCTTTTCAAATCCTCTGCTTTTATTGTTCCTATGGTAAATTGTTTGGTAGATTTGTTGGAATTACCTTTCTTAGTAATCACTATT
>VDFB02033249.1:0-23980 GCA_007258455.2 Sequoia sempervirens
AGTGAAGCATGGTTTGGACCAACCTGAAGGCAGTAAATCCCTTATTCAAGCTCTTTTACTTCAAATTACAGCCCATTTCCCTTGCTTCCTGGCTTCAACCATTTTGGATCTATTTTCTTTCAGCTCCTTCTATTGGATTTGTGGATTTCTTTGGGAGAGTGAAAAGCTTCTTGAATTATAGAATTTGGAACCTTTCTTGACATCTTGATCTTGACAATAGGTAGTGGTCATAAACTAACGGTGCTCTCTCAGGTATGATCTGGTTCTGTTTCAAACTTTCAAGGTATTGTAAATATACCCCTTGGTAGACTTGAGTGGATCATCCTCTTTCTGTAAACCTCTAAGTTTGAGATTTAGGAACTTAAGTTGTCTTTGTCTTTCCTCTTCAAATGCAAGCCAAATCTGTCTTATCAATCTGCTATTCGCTGTGACATCTACATTCAGGTAGATGCATCTATAGCTAGTACCAAAAGTAATTAAGCGGATTAAATGAGTTCTCTAGGAGGCCAGGTTAATGGAGAATCAATATAGAGCAGAATTGCAATTAAGAATGAACAAAAAAATTATACTGGGACAGAATAAACTGAAAAGGTTAATCTGTGCAATGAGGATGCATTTTGATCTTCGAAAAATTCAAATATAGACATAAAATGACTAGCAAAACATATACATCTGGAAAGAAGATTAAGGTCCAACCACTGTACTCATCTTGCAGTATTTAAAAATATTAAGGACGGGCAGCCCATTGTAAGCAGTAAAATTAGTTTAAGAAAATGATATACAGATTGATGAGCTGAAGTTCAGTAGTTGATGTCTAAAGCTCTACAATGTATAAAGAAACAAATTTGCTGTCATGTTGACTTGCCAGTTCAGTATGAAATTCAATAGCAAACTACAGAGAAAATGTGAAATGACTCGAGTCAAAACAAAAAGGATTCTGCACTGGAATACATGCTGGTTGCTTATTAACTTTTTATCTAACAACTCAATTCACACAAAAGAATCAGTGAATACTGCAGGAGTTTCCTTACTAGATGCTCCCTACAGATTTTCTTTCAATTCAAGAATTTTAATCCTTGATATTAGAGGCAACAAACTATAACTGAAAACAAAGGAAAAGTTGTCACTATCACTTTATATGACAATGTATTCCATTCATAGAGATTCCCTACTAACAGAAAATCCTTAAGTTCTTTTCAAAAAATTATGAAATACATTTATTTTGTAAAAAAGAATGAAAATAGATACAGAACATGCTCATTGCAGAAGATAATACACCGAGCTTGGTAGGAGCTCTGCCAAAACTTCTTTTGAAGAAAAGAAAAACACAAATTATCAAATTGTGATTCATTTCTGAATTGCTAGAGTTTTCCGATAGAAATTGTTTAAAGTTGTCAAACCAAGAGCCTCCCCAAACAATGTTGCTCGAGTTGAGTTTGTAATAAGAACTTCAACATAGTTGCCAATACTTGGACTTCTTTTATGATCATCTCTTTCTAAATTAGCAGCACTCTTGACAGGCCTATCTCCTACATCATCTACGTCAATTGTGTGAGGTGGAAGAACATTCAAATCTGCAACGGGTACATTTCTAAAGCATACCCTGTGTCCCTTGTCAGTTTTCCCGATAAGTTCACTCTCAGGAGCTCTTTTATTTGGTCCTTCAACTAGCACAAGTTGTCTAGTACCAACCTGTGAGTCATACCTCTGACCTGTTGCTTCCCGGAAAGCATTAATGAGTTCAGTTAATCTTCTTTGCTTGACATCATCTGGAACATCATCAGTGTAATTACGGTGAGCATGAGTTTTCTCCCGCATGCTGTACGCAAACATGTATGCCATATCGTAGCCCACAGACTGGATCAGACTCAAACTATCCACATGCTCCTCTTCTGTTTCACCACAAAATCCTGTGACAAGAAAATAAATATTCAAATAGGTTAAGACACCACTCTTTCTAGATCAAATAGTGCTGCAAGTTTATAACTTTCTAAGGAAACGACAAACACTCTCCCTTGTAACAAAGCTATGCAATAAAGATTATGGGAGAGAAATCCAATACTTATCAACGAAACATACAGAATAATATGAGTGAATCAGCATCTATTACAAGTACCAAACCAAAAATATCTGAATCTGTACATGGACTATTTCATAGATACTTTAATAGCCACACTGTTTTTAAATATTTGGAATCAACAAATAAAATATGAACAATTCAGGCAGAAAAAAATGACTATCCTCCAAACAGTGGAGGGAAAAAAGTATATTGAAAACGAAAGTAGACTCAATTTATAGCCATAGAAAAAATTTCATGAGTAGCATCTAGGTAAGGCTATATATGTTTTCAGTATTAAACAAATATATGTGATTCTAAGCCCTGCCAACTGCTTCCAAATAACTTTAATGGGTTCAAAGAAGTCATGGCAACCTGACAGGATTGTCAAGAACCCCACTCACTGCCTGAACCAAAATGGTTCTAGTACTGATCCTGATTCTGGTTCTTCCTGGAAACATCAAAGGTCCCTCATAACGACTAGATCCTTCCTGGAAACATCCCAGAAACACAATATACTCAATCCCATGAATATGTCTTTTGAGATTCATTTGGAGCAACTTGACATAATTCTTTATTACTCAGTCCTATTGTCCATTGTAACTCTTGGTCTTGCATTGAGCTTCACAAGGACACATGATACACCAATACTATTAATCCATTTAAAATTTAAATATACGCTTGTGACACATTGCCGAGGAACTCTTGGTGTACGCATTATTGTGATGCAAACTTATTGTCCCTCTGATGCAGCTTACATTTAGGACTTGCGCATCATAAGTTACAAAACCCCTGTATGGCAGCTTTTAAGAGGAATTGTTTGCGGTCCAAAACTAAATTCTCATAGACGATCAAAATATTAGCAGGTCACCTTGCCAGGAGTGTGTCTCCTTCACTGTAATGTCTGAAACTGTTTAATACATGGGAAAAGGATAAGTCATGCTCAACAACCATTGGAATTGTTTCCAGCATACATGTCGGCTGGAAAAGTCTCCCTGCCCTCCCCACAAAAAAGGGCTTTCAAAAGCTCCAAACTCACAAATACAAAAATCTAGCAAATTCCAAAAAAATCAGAAAATCAAGTTGTGCTTTGATTAGTTCCATCTCGTGACGGATCCTGTCAGGTTCCTAGGGGAACACTCATCACATGACTTTTCAGATTAAAGGAAGAATCAGTTCACTCTCTATTTTTAAAATTCTCATGTCCTGCTAAAATAGCTATAAAGGAATCATCATCCAAATCTAAAAATGAATGATCTGCATTTCTTCTGTTTATTTCCTTTGTTTCAGTTTATCGCTTTATTAACACGGTGAGTTCTTGCACATGTACCATTCTAGTAGACATTAATAATGAAAAAGTGTTCCTCAGTTTCAATAATGATTCTATTGTGTGTACATTTTCATTACACACCTACTCACAAGAGGAATCTTATGTCAACTATGCATCAAATAATCTATTTGGGCAAAGAAAAGTGATGCTTGAGAGAGGACTGGGGGTCAGCAATGGCAACAAGGAGGAAGAAAGTAAAGGAGATGATGACGGCAGGGCTGTGGAGCAGTGGATTCAAAGTCTTCCATGTAGTACAGGTAGGCTCAGATAGCATAGTCGCAAAACAGCTGGAGGTAGGGTTTATCTGGAATGTTATAACTCCTCAAACCCCTATCACTGCTGCAGGGTGTTTTGTAAGCAACAGATTTCTTCTATAAGAGTTATTAGGTCTCCAGTTCTGGTGGAGGTGCCTCTCATCATGAATGAGGACCTGAATATGCTGGAAAAGCAAGGCAGCTGGCAGCAGGTTCAGGGGCAGCAGATGAAGATTTTTCGTCAGCTTGCAGAACTTCCTAGATGTTGAATGTCTACAGTCTATGAAAGATGATGTCCATTCTATTTCTGTACCTCTGTGGGAGACATTCCTCCTAACCTGGCTGTAGATTCCACAGACCTTTTCCTCCCAGATGATAGTATTGACCAGATTTCTAGAGACGGGTTTGAGATCTCATGTGTGCAGATTTCTGGGGAGAAGGTTGAAGAAGCTGATATTGTCAGCCAGACAGAAAAATCATCGAGCAATTTTTAGTGTCCCTCTCCACCCCTGTGGTCCAATGTTTTTTTCCATGTCCAGTTTTTGTCAAAGGCATGTGATTTTGCTTGAAAAAATGGTCCTTAGTTCTGCAGCACAGTTGGTTTGTATATATGCCCTCGGAAGCCCTTCTTTGATCTAGAGTCTGAATCTACATCTAGGGTTCCCATTTGGGCTTGCTTTTACAATATTCTAACCTCCACCATGCCTTCGCATTGATGTCTCCTGAATATGCGTGCAGAAAGATAGAGATCACCCATGAAATCTGCGATCTAAGCATGGAAAGTTGACAGAAAGGACACCTGCAAATCATAATGAAGCATGGTCGCCACAATCTTTTCCCAAATCTACACAAAGCATTAAATACCCTCTCCACCGCTTTATAAATTGGGATCGGACATCTAGGGAGAGTCGCTGGGCATTAATGGCATTTACGGCCTAAAAACATGCCTCCGAAAACATCGCCGAAGTTTCGGGCCTGAACCAACCACTGGATTAAACATTAAATGGTCTGCAACCCCAAAACGTCATCCTCATCGGACATCGGGCATCGAGCCTACAAGGAAATGCTTGTTGAAAGGCTGTCAATAAGAACGCCAAGATCTAGAAACCCCTAAGAGCAAATCTCTATCAGGCATTGGGCGTCGAGACCATTGCATACTGCATGATGAAGAAGATGGCATGAAGAACGCCGAAACCGTGATCCTCAAAAGACAACTTCTGTCAAACATTGGACATCAAGTCCACCACGCTTGTTGGAAGAAGGGAAGGAAGATACCAACGTTAATGGAAAGATTTGGAAGAGTGTGGGGGAAAGAGAGATGTTGGGAGTCAGAAGTTGGGAAGAAGGCTTATGCCTTTCACAAAATACGATAACGGATAAGAGGAAGGCTTGATCGCCAAAGACCGAAGATATGACACTAGGGATCGGGGATCAAGAAGGAGACTTTAAGTCTTATCATAAAAATAAGACAAAAGATAGAAGAAAGACCCAATCGAAAATTTCCATGGTTTTGAAACCTCTGTTGGAGTCCGAAAGTGATTTTGAAACCTTCGTCGGAGTCCAACAAAGTTCTCAAAACCTTTCCTAGTTTCGACAAAACTTATCTTTATTTTTGCATCGGCACATAAGCCTGGTTTTAGAACATTTGTCGAGGCCCGACAAGGTTTTCATAACCACGTCGGAGTTTGAAAAAGTTTTCAAAACCTTTCAAAGTTTTGACAAAACTTTGATCATGCGGCTTCATTATGAGGTTTCGAAACTACTTTCAGGTTTCGACAAAGTTTTTGAAACCATTGAAATCTCCGATTGGAGATCAAAGGAAAGGCTTAAGACTTATTGCAAAATTGCGATAAGGGATAAGAGGGAGACCCAATCACCGAAGGCCAAAGATATCAGGGATTGGGGGTCAAAAAGGAGACTTATGTCTTATCGCAAAGACAAGACAAAAGATGGAGGGGAGATCCGATTGCAAAAGACCAAAAGTAAGACATCGAGAATCAGAGATCGAGAGGGAAGCTTAAGGCTTAAGATAAAAAACTGGTAAGAGGTAAAGTAGATAGCCGATCCCCAAAGCCAAAAACTTAAGACATGTTAAGTTTTAAAGGATTTCATCGGAACTGCAGTGATCAGGAGGAGGAATTAAGGCTTAGAAAGGAAAGCGATAAAGGTTAAGGGTTAAGGTTGATGACCGAAACCCGAAACGTTTATACTTGGGCAAGTGATGGAAAGAAGGGGTTAAAGAGGTCTGCAAGCAGGCAAACAACCGAAAGCTCGAAAGCCTAAAAGTCCAAAACTTTAACACCAAGCCATTTTTGGATTTCTTAAGGCATAGTTCATGCAAGATGGCCCATATAAGATCTCTCAAATCAATTTTTTACTGATGGGCCATAGAAGGTGGTATGAAATGTCAACAATTACCTTCACAAACAAATTCTAGAAGGTTACTAAAGGGCATTAGTAGTAGCTAAAGGTGTTAAAGAAGGCAATTTATATGTGTACTGGTAATATTGTTCCTTCTACATTAGTTGTTGCAGGAAAAACTACAGCAGAAATAATTGTTGTAGGAAAAACTATAGCAGAAACAATTGTTGCAAGAATAGCTACAACAGTTGCTATAGGTTCAACAGCTGCTATAGGAACGATTGTTGTGGGTTCAATAGCAATAACAGGAACAGTTGTTGTGAGTACAGAAACAACACTGTGGCATCATAGGCTTGAGCATATGAGTGAGAAAGGTATGAAAATTCTTCACTCTAAGAAGTTATTGCCAAGTCTAAAACATATTAACATGGATTTCTGTGAAAGTTGTGTTTATGGGAAGCAAAAGAGTGAAATTTCTCAAAAGATGGGAAACAAAAGAAGAGTGAGAAATTGGAGTTTGTGCATACAAACGTATGGGGACTGACTCAAGTATCTTCTCTCGGTGGCTCTCGTTATAATATCGCTTTTATAGATGATGCAACTAGGAAAATATGGGTGTATTTCCTAAAACAAAAATCAGATGTATTTGAAACTTTTAAAAAATGGAAAAATTTAGTTAAGAATGAGACAGAGAAAAAGTTAAAGTGTCTCAGGTTTGTTAATGGTCAGCAAGTATTGCAGTAGAGAATTTGAGAGTTATTGTTCAAACAATGGAATTCGTAGGCAAAAAATAGTTCCAGGAACTCCACAGGAAAATGGTGTGGTTGAGAGAATGAACAAAACAATAATGGAGCATGCAAGGGGCATGAGGTTGCATGTTGGGTTGCCTTTACATTTCTGGACAGAGGTTCTACATATTGTTGTTTATTTAATTAACAGAGAGCTTTCAGTTCCTTTGGGCTGCAGCACTCCAAAAGAAGCGTGGACAAGTAAGAAGGTGAGTTATTCTTTTCTAAAGACCTTCAATTGTGAAGCTTTTGCACACATTGATATTGAGAATAGAACCAAGTTGGAAGCTAAATCTAAAAAATGTACCTTCATTGGGTACAGAATAGATGACTTTAGTTATCAATTATGGGATTTTGAAAATCAGAAAATACTTAGAAGCAGGGATGTTATATTCAATGAGAAGGTTTTGTATAAGGAACGGCTGCAAGAAAAGAAATAAGAACAAAAAAAAAAGAATATGTGGTGCTGGATGATATTCCAAAATATAAATTTCATTGGTACCTAATGCTCAGCAACAACAATAAATACCACAAACTCCTACAAATGTTAGACGTTCTACAAGGATAAGTAGACCTCCCAAAAGATTTTCTCCTTCATTATATTCTATTTTATTAACTGATGTTGGTGAACCAGAAGGGTATCAAGAAGCTATGCAGGTGGATGCAAAAGAACAATGGGAGCAAAGAATGAAAGAGATGGATTCCTTGCTACAAAATTAGACTCAAAATTTAGTCAAATTGCCTACAGGTAAAAGAGCTTTACCAAACAAATGTGTTTACAGGCTGAAAGGAGAAGGTAAGAAAAAATTTAAGGCTAGACTCATGGTAAAAGGATTTACACAGAAGAAAGATATTGATTTTGATGAAACTTTTTCTCCGGTAGTATAAATGACTTCTATTAGAACTATTCTAAGTATTGTAGCTATAGAAGATTTGCATCTTGAACAGCTAGATGTGAAAACAATGTTTCTCCATGGAGATTTGGAAGAAAAAATCTATATGCAACCACCACAGGTATATGAAGTCAGAGGTGAGGAGGATTTAGTGTGCAGATTAAAGAAGAGTTTGTATGTCCTAAAGCAAGCACCTCGTCAATGGTATTTGAAATTTGATAGTTTTATGGCTGAACAAGGTTATAGCAAGTGTCATTCTGACCATTATGTGTATTTTAAGAGGTTGAATAATGGTAGGTATATTATCCTGTTATTATATGTTGATGACATGCTTGTTGCAGGGTCTAACATGTAGCATATTAATGAACTTAAGCAAAAATAAGCAGAGTCTTTTGCTATGAAGGATTTGGGTGCAGCCAAACCAATCTTTGGTATGAGGATTTCACAGGACAGGAAAAACAGAAAATTAATTGTCTCAAAGTGAATATGTAGAGAAGATGTTGAAACGGTTTAATATGCAAAATGCAAAAGTTGTAAGTATACCTTTGCCTAGTCATTTTAAAATGACTAAGGAGATGTGTCCAAAGACACAAGAGGGGGAAGAAAAATGTCTAAGGTTCCATACTCTTCAATTGTTGGTAGTTTAATGTACGCCATGGTATGCACAAGGCAAGATATTGCACATGTTGTTGGAGTTGTGAGCAAGTATATGAGCAATCCAAGAATGGAACATTGGAATGTTGTAAAATGGATTCTCAAATATTTGAGAGGTACAGCTACAAAACAATTATGTTTTGGAGGATCAAACACCGTTCTACAAGGATATGTTGATTTTGATCTGGCAAGTGACATAGATACAAGGAGAAGTACTACAGCTTATGTGTTTACTGTAGAAGGGACATAGTTGGATTTCAAGGCTGCAGAAGGTTGTTGCTCTATCAATCACAGAGGTTGAGTATGTAATTGCTACTAAAGCTAGCAAAGAGATGATTTGGCTGCAATATTTTTTAGAGGAATTGGGCAAGTAGCAGGCAGATAATTTTTTATACATGGACAGCCAAATTGCCATTCATCTTACCTAGACAACTTTTGCACTTCATTCAAAAACATAACACATACAACTTAGGTACTTCATCTGCTCAATTTTGGAGGATGGTCAATTGAAGTTAGAGAAAATGCATACAAGTAAAAATCCTACAAATGTATTTACGAAGGCAATAACACGGAAGAAGTTGATTTCCTCATCAGTTTCCATAGATTTTCAAGAATGATAATGGTGGAAATACAAAACAGCCATGTCTAGGCGTGTGAATCCAATGGGAGCTATAGGGGCAGCGGTGCTACATGATCAAACTCCAAATGGGAGATGATTTGGTGTGGAGCCTGATCAATCTCCAAATGGGAGATTGTTAGTATGTGGCAACTAATCACGCTGGAATTAATATTTTAGCAATTTTGGCAGTCACGTTTTCCCCCCAATATAAAAGAATCTTGTTAATAAATTCGGTTGTAAAACTATTTGTGACTACCAAAAATGAGCAATTACTTTGCTGCAAATTCGGAAGGCCAAGGGTCTTGGGAGTGAGAATGAGAAGTGTGCACACAATAGTGTGCGAGTAGTGGATCACACACTGAGCACGCAACAACACGGATTGTTGATCGTAGTTTGAAGGTATTTGAGTGTGTACACGCAGCTATGGATATTGTTGCAGGTTAATGTACCATTGTAGTCTTATTTTTGCTAGACATTAAATAATATTGGACGGTTGTTTTGTGGATGTAGCCCACATTGGGTGAACCAATGTTAAAATCTTTGTGTCTCTGTGTAATTCATTTTTATTTCTATAATCTACATTTATAATTGTGTTATTTAATTCCTCCATTCTACCGGTAAACCCCAACAGACATTACTCGATTATTTCTTCTATAGCTGATTGAATATAACCCTAATTATTCAATTATTATTCAATTTTTATCCCCTTACTAATTAAATAGTATTTTATTATTTAATAAATAAAATTACTATTTATCCACACCTATTTCTAGCCTAAACCATTTAATCATTCCTCTCGTATAGTCCACCTTAGGTAACTAAATCTAATTATTTATTTACCTAAGTCCACCATCCTCATCCCAAAAATTATATAAATATTTTATTTATTTAATTGTCTTTTTCCCCCACTTTCCATTAAGTGGGCTAAAACTAATTAGCCCTTTTATCCCCCACTTGCACATGCCTAATCCTAGTCAAGTCCCCTCAAATCATACACAACCCCACAAAGGTATGGCTTTTTGTACACAAGGCATAGGCCTTTGTACATGTGGCAGGTCTTGGGTCAAAGGATTTGCCCATCCCTCAAGGGTACTAAAAAGTACCCTTTCCATCTTATCCATCCAATCTTCCCAAAGAGAATTTCCACCCTTGATTTTCTCCTCAATCCCTCTCCCTCCATCTCCTCCAACCAAATGAGAACACTTTCCCTCCTCTCATCTCCTCATGACTCTCAACCAATATGAGCCAATGATTTCATCTGTAATGTCCCCAATTTAGCCCTACGCTCTTCATTTGGTTTTAGCCTATTTCCAGAAACTCGTAGGCTAAGCAAAAATGGAAATTAGGGTTTCCACTTTTAGATGCAATTTTGAAGGTTTGCATGTGTGAGTTTCTGATGCATGTCTAGTGGAGCTTTCTGGGTTTTTGGAGAGCTTCAGGATGTGGAGACATGCATGTTAAGAAAATGACATGCAATTTATGGCAGATACCTTGCATGCAGGAAAGGTTTCTGGGTTTTTCTGGGTTTTCAGAGATCTCCGGGGTGGTGTGACATGCATTTGAATCTGACAACCTTTCTAAGAACTTACAATTTATAGTAAGTCATGATGGTTGCCCGGTTTGTGCTTAGAAGGCGTTTGGAAACACTTACTATTTATATGAGGTTGGTAAATTTGGGCGTTGGCTTCTTCATTTTTCTTGGAGCTAAGTATTCAATACTTAATCAATTTTCAATGATGCCTTTTGGACCCCGATGCCTAGGTGATCAACTTCAAGTTGTTTTAAAAGGGGGACTTGTGATGAAGTTTAATATTTTAAAAGTTATATTAATTACCTTGCCTTGGATGCCTAAGTGGAGAAGTTCATTATTGTCTAAAGTTAAATTAAAATAGCATTTTACTTTGGACGCCTAGAGTGAGAAATGAAAAAGGTGACTAATATTTCATTTGCAAAATTTAAAAAAAAGGTGGCATCCCTTGTGGAAGTTGAATGGTTCATCTTCTTGGAGTTACAATTGATTCATCTCCTCAATTGAAGATTATTTATCAAGGCCTTGCTATGTGTTTCTCATGCTTGAAGATTATTGTAAAGTTATGTTGTTGGATTGAATCCAGAACCTGGCTAAGGGGAAGCTTAGCAAACACACCTTTCTTCGGCCCTGAAACTATGGCTTCCTAGAAAGTTTACTGAAGACCATGCTTCACTCAAGAGTGTGGATAGTGCTCAATTTCTGATTTTAATTACAAATAGATTGTTGGATTATAATCTGTTTGTACTGCTGATGTCAATGGTTGAAGCGAACTTTTGTTGATAGCTTTGCCTCTAATTTTAATTTCATTTTGGGTATTTGCTCATGCTGTCTATCTATGAAGGGCGCCTAGATTGGAGAAGTTTCAGATTTTATTTTGAACTGTGGGATTTTTGGCAAGAGCTCGACCTCCTTGGAAGGGCCGCCCCTCTTGTTGCTGCCTTGGAATGTGTGCCATGAAATAATACTGTTGTTCGGGCACAATTTTCTATTATGAAGTTGGATGCCTTGCTCTTAGTTGTTGTTTGACTGTGGTTTGGGAGAATTCCGAGTTGTATCAGAGAAGATACATCCATTTCAATGAGTTTTAATGTTGCTGGTCTGATTTTCTATTAATACTGTTTCTGATCAGACTTAGTGCTTTCAAGTATACTGTTGTTCTGAGCTCAATTTCTACATCATTCTCATATTGCATCAGTTAGATGTTTATACTCTAACTCCTTGTTGCTATTGTTGAATATCTCTTGATGATTACAGCTAAAACTCATTACTTGTAAAGCCGATTAGTAGTACTAACAGCTATTTTAACTATTGTTGCAAACTATATGTTTGTATACACTCCCACTGAAGAAGTAGTTGAGTTAAATAATTCTACTTTCATTCTTGTTTATTTCCCCCCACTGAACAAGTGGCAGAGCAGAATATATTCCCCCCGTTGAATACTGGTAGAGTGGAATTCATAGTCGGTTATCCGCCTACATTGTATTTACTTTATTCATGGTCGGCCAGCCACCTGCAGTAGCTTTGTATCTTCTTTCCAGTTCCTAACGATCCCTGGCACCATATGCTATCACCTTGCCCACATTGGGATCTTGGTGAACATTCTTGGTGAGGGTTATTTTACAAACTGGTTTTATACTTGGAGCTAACACTAATCAGTAGTTTTGTGCTAGTTCAATTGTGATAAAATCCAAAAAATAAGGGGGAATATTACAGTGGTATCAAAGCTTGTTTTCTTGCCATCCTGTGAGTTCAATGCTTCAATTATCAGTTGGATGACAAAGAAGATTAGATACTATACCAAAGGACAAAACAGAGTTTAGTTCAGTTTCCAGAAGTTCTTGAAGTTGTCATTTTTTCAAAGGTTTTTAAGAAACCTTGTCTTGCCAGTTTAAGCCATGACTTCTAATGAAGAGTTGAGTTTGGCAAGATCACTTTATATAGCAGGGAAAAGGCTTAATGAAGAATGCAAGTCAGTGGGGGAGGAAGCAAGCGTTCTTCATAAGTTGGAACAATGTTTGAGTTGGGTGAACCAGTCACTTTCTAAGATGATTAAAAAGGCATTAATACCTGCAATGATTTCTATGAATCAACCTTATTGGTTGATGCATCCTGACGAAGAAGTTAATCTGCTGATCACTTCTTGTCTTAGTGAAATGATGAGGATCCTAGCGCCATTGATGCCTTATGATGATGATACTATAAAAAAAGTGTTGCATATGATTGTTGAAAGTTTCCAAGATCTTGATGAAACAGACAGTAGTCTTTACCCAAGGAGGGATGCCATATTAAAAACATTCTCAAAGCTTGGATCAAGTATACTATCAGAAATATCCTTGTTCTGACAATTAATGAAGTTGACGTCATTCCTCAAAATGTCCAATCTCTTCTTCTGGATGTATATGAGCAAGAAGAGCAGATTTCTATATGAGCAAGAAGAGCAGATTTCTCCTACTGCTGAAATATTCATTAAAGAGTTGTTTCATCAATGTGAAGGTAAATTGAAGCCTCTTTTGAAGAAGACAGTATAGAATAATGAGGAGAATTCAAATGCTAAAGAGAGGAATGAAATTTGGAAACCCATTGAGTTTGTAATAGAATCTCCGGAGACATCTATAGATATGCATTTGTCCATGCAATCTGCAGCAAAGTGCAAAGAGACAATACCTACTTTGGAGACACAAGGAGTGTCCATGCATTCTATAGAAGAATGCAATTAGACCACAGCAGTCTTAGAGAAACATGACGAATTCAAGCATTCAATAGAAGAGTGTAGTGCGACTGCATTTGCTAAGGAGACTCAAGATGAAATGTCAAGAGCTGAACCACCCAAATCTGAAAATATGTCTTCAGTTGATGACATTCTATCAGCTGATGAATTTCTTCTACACCTTCGAAATTCAGGAGGATTCAAGTTAGAACAGCAAGAAAAAACTGAGGTAAAAGTGGGAAATTCTTCTTTCACAAATGTTGATTCATGCATTGAAGACATCATGTAGGAAGATGTTTCCGGTGATCACAAAATAGAATTCTCTTCGCTTGAAGCCAAGCTGAGGCAGAAAACTAAAGAATTGGGATATACCATAGATGAGATGATGAAAAGTGTACATCAAATGCGTAATAATTTGAGAAGTACAGCTGAAAGGATTTTTGACATCTTAGTACATCATAGCAGCACTGCATCATCTCAACTTGACCATGAGAAATGAAGCCCAAGTTCATTAACTGCTGAAAAGGAAATTCAAGTCTTATCCAAACTTGATGATATTCATCGGCAAATAGAAGATCTGATTAATGATGTGCCCAAAAGTCTTGATGTGTGTTGTATTTCTGTTGCTAATATGAAGTCAATTAAAAATGCCTTGCAAGAATTCAAATCAAGTCTTTTGCTCATCATTCGTGATAAAGACAGAGCTGCTAAAATTGCTGACAAGGCATTGGAGTGGAACAAGCAAACCAAAGCCAAATAGCAAGAAGTGCATGAGGCTTAAATAGAAGCAGAGACTCAGATTTCTGCTGTTCAAATTTCATGGGAGCAAGAAAACAAAGAGAGAGCTAAAGAGATTCAGAAAGTTCTTGATGAGCTTGATCTCATACAAAAAACATTTGATTTGAAACGCTGTCCTGAAAAAACGGAGCATTCAAATTCTCATCAGCAAGTTTTTCAGGCCTTTGATAATCCTATGTATGAAGAAGGTGTTAGTGGGATTTATGAAAATCCTCTCTTTGTGAATGATGAGGGTAGTTCTTCAGGAATTACTGATGAAAGGAGAAACTCCAACACACTTTCTAGCAGTGGGGAATTGATGCATGACATGCATAAAGATGAACCTACTACTGCTCCTAGTTCATCCTTTTTGCAAGAAATGGAAATTCAAGAACCTAGAGGGGATGAAGAAATTCTTCTTGAGCAACAACGAAGAATTGTCTGGCATTCTAATGAAAAATTTATCTAGTTTTTTATGAGGATGTTGGTTAGATTTTGGTCAGATTTTATGACTACACCAGCTTCCTTAAGATTTACTGATTTCAGAATTGAGATTGGTGAAGGGTTCATTGAATCTTTCCAACAATTCATGACTCTTGATTTTAAATTCAGATTTGTTGAGTACTTCTTGGAGTTTCAAGAGGTAATGATTCAGATGACTGTTAATGTTATTGAGCAGCTTTGGGTTCATCCTTCCAGCCACGAGTGAAGACATAAATAAATGTAGCCTATCGGCTATTTATTTATATGAGTCATTTATTTAAGGTGGGCGCTTCTCTTGGCAACATTATAATTTCACTTGAGGCCGACCTTCCTTATGATTTGTATTTATTATTTATATTATTGTATTCTGGCCGATCTCCCTTCATTGGCGCGATTAATTAAAAGGAGATATATTTTATATTTGGCCGACTTGTATCAAGTTAAGGGTGGCGTCCCTTCATTGTATATATAAGAGATCACTCTCATTGTTCATAATCAAAGCAAGTTGAATAATCATTTATGCAAGTCACGAATTCTTCAAAGAGCGGTTGCGAATTCTTCAAAGAGAGTTGGATATTGTGAGGTGCAGATTATTATCTGCTCTGCATCTTGTGTATGAGTCTTTGAAGGTGTATTGGCCTCATTGTAAAGAAAATTGTTGCCTCTATTTATAAATATAAGAGAGATCTTTGTTGCTGGGTTTTTCTCCCTCAAGAGGAGGGTTTTCCCAGGGTATCTGCTGTGTTATTTTGTCTGATTTGAATTAATTTTCTGTGCATTAAATCTGATCATATAAATTTAACATGGTATCAGAGCGGGTTCAAGGGGAAATCCGATCAGATTTGTCAAGCTCAGGTTGTAGAGGCACTTGAAACAAGAAAAATCCATTTGTTTACATGCCATTCCATTGATGGCTGGATAAAGTCAGAAGAGACATAACTATATGATATCTGTATGTGGCGGCAAGAAAAGACTCGGGTGTTATATTATAAGGTATTGTGCGTTTTTTAGAACACAACATTATCGTGCCTAGAAGAAAATATGATGGTCGATATTATTCATCAACTGTGGAAGAATATATGTTGGTCGCTTGGAAGATCTTCTGTATTCTGCTATAAGCTGGGTGGTCGGGATTGAAAGAATTCACGGGAATCATATTCAATTCGCATCACCAGCTGATGAATCCTTATTGCACCATCTTATCTAGTGTTTCTTTTAATATTTGGTGGAATTTGAATCAGTAGGAGGTCGCAAGATACATCTGATTTGGAATGAATCGCAAGCTCATGGGATAGATGTCATAACGGGTGATATTTCTTCATCGAACTGTAAAGCTAAAGGAAAGTCACGATTTCTTCATTAAGAGCCAACCAACTCACATAAAGGAATCGTGTTTTAATCAAGAGTGTTGAAGTGGAGCTGTGAGGAGATTTCATACAACCTGAAGGACATTGCCGTCAATCCTTAATCCACGTCCTGTATTCAGTCCAAAGGAGATGCGAATACATGAACATAAATGGAGATAAGGAAATCGTGCCATTCTTATTCTAGACTATCGTATTTCTTTTCAAAGGAGTCAATATCGATAAAGGAAGTCATGTTAGTTGCGGACCCCTCAACCGGAAATAAATCATTAGGCCTCTTCACAAAGTAATCTTTCGGGAGCTACAAACATAAGTTCAGACGGCTTCAGGAGGGTCGATTATTTTTAGCGATCAAACCGAGTCCTTCAATCTCTGCCAATGACTGATTCTATCAAATATGAATCTGAGAATTGTTGTGTGGCTCGAGTTTTTCTGAACTTGGGCCTACAAAATCAACTCACATTCGCCATAGTCAAGGACTTGGCTCATACCGTGTCGAGCATGTGTTTATTGCGCATATATATTGTGAAGTGCCATGCTAAGAGTCTGCGATCATCTATAGCAAAGCTTCTCTTTGATAGGGTTTAGAGGAGGTGTATTGATGACATTTCTTTATGTCATTGCGGGAGATTTCTAATAATATTGGCTCTATTCCTGACACTGTCCTTATTGGCCTCTTTATATCCTGTTGATATAATAACTTGATATCGGGACTGTTATAGAGGATGAGGTCAAGTTGCAAAATGGCTGCAACCAAATCAATCAAGAGATAAGTATTTTCCTTCTTTGTTGTTGTTTATATTTTTATTTTATTTTTGTGTGAAACTCAGTCTGCTAAGCCTGTGTAGATCTGATAAAGGTTATAAGTGATGACCTTATTTATCTCTAACACTCTGGGTGATGCTAGTAAGCATGTTGCATAATCTGGTGGATTGCAGCTGGAAATGAAGTGCACCGTAAACGGTCATAGGCCATGTTCAAATTAACCTTGCCAGGGGCCTGTGTTCAAACCATGAAGGTTGTGGAAAAATCTGAGCACAAGAGCAGTGTATCTTACTGTGATCATTAACTGCATCCATTAGAATATTTAGAGATAAGTATTCTTTGTTTGCTGAGTTATATCATTTAGTTGGATCTTGTAATTTGTAAAGAGAGATAGTGGTTTCTCTTGGATTGTGTTCCTAGCATAAGATCCTTTGAAGATTTCATTTATTGCAATTTATTTCATGAAGATTTCTGAAATAAAAGGAGAATTGAAATTTCGATGGTGATTAGTTGGTCACATCGATACCATTCTCTAATGCATGCACTAGGATAGAGACTTGAACTCTTGGAGAGAGTTGGTTCTACATGCTAACTGCATAATGCATTCAAGAAATCTGTAGTTGTTCAAATTGTCTTTTGATTGTGCTGAGCTTAGCACTCTCGAGAGGAGCAAAAGACGGAAGAAAGAGTTATATCAAAATTCAATAAAGATAAGTTCTTTATCCCTTCAGTTTGATCTTTTGATATATTTCTCTTTCAGGTTGATTTATTTATTTATTCATGATTTAATATTGTTCATAAATTATTTTGTATTCTTGCTATAACTTGGAATAGTAAACCTTGTATGATTCTAGCCTTGATATTTCTTTGGATAGTTGTAAATTGTTGTAATCTCTCTCTATTGCTTTCAGGATAGCTCCAGGAGCAAGAAAGTGATGAGAGATTGCTTAGTGATGAAAAGTTTGAGGCATCTTGTAAGGAAGTCGTGCCGACCAAAGAAATGATCAAGCGTGCAGTCACAACTTGCAGCCATGAGACTGAGTTGGTGGCTAAAGGGAGTTCACTTCCAGAAGTCTTCTTTGCAATCTCTGAAGCAGGGATCAAGAGGGAGTTCAGTGACTCACTGAGAAGAAGTGAAGGTTGCAGTGTTGCAGGAATAGAGTGTTCTAAGAGGACAGCCCTATATCTCTACAAAAGTATATGCTGGAATTCATTTCTCTAAGGCCAAGCATTGCAAGCAATCTTAGACGATGAGGTCAGAAGATTGATGCAAGTACTTAAAGATGCAGATGAGAGCATTGAGAAGTACAAGGCAAGATTCATAGCTCATGGGTTTTCACAGAAAGAGGGAGTTGATTATGAAGAAACATTTGCTCCTGTTGCTCACTATTTCGAGGTACATGGGAGGAGTCTCATGTTTGCAAATTGAAGAAGGCATTGAATGGTCCTAAGCAGGCTCCTTGTGCATGGTACGAAAGGATTGATCGTTACCTGTCAAGTTTGGGTTTCTTGAAGAATGATGTTGATTCAAATCTCTACTTCAAGTCTGGCTGAAGCGAGATGGAATGATTCTAAGTCAAGGGAAATTACTCCATTGATATACTTAAAGAGATTTGGCATGATGGATTTGCAATCCATGTCTACACCTATGGAACCAACCTACATAAATTGAAGAGGTTGCAGCTAATTTGATTTGGTGGATCCTACATTGTCTGGGAACTGACTGATTGGATCCTTGATGTATCCTAGTTAACACTAGACACGATATTTGCTATCGTGGAGTGCACTTAGGTTATGTGTGATCAGGAGCAGATACATCTTTCCATTTAAACATATCTGAGATACTTGTGTGTGCTTACGAGTTGGATATGGGTTGAGGTAATAATACTTGAATCACGGACTTGGAGTTACATGGTTCCACTAATTTTGATTAGGCGGTTATTGTCCACGCGGTCGGAAGAGCACCTCGGATTTATTTAGCCGGTTTGGGTTACGCTATGATTTCACGAGATGCGGTAGAGCTGATCATCACGTAGCAGTAGATACGATTAGAGGCGAGTACATTGCGGCTTGTATAGCCTTTCGGCGGTTTGGCCGTAAGCTCCTTCACCCGAGGGATTGATGGGACAATGCGATTGGAGCCTACTATCATTCATTGTGATAATCAGAGTTGTGTGAAGCTTTCTGTCAATCCTGTGTTTCATGACAGAACCAAGCATGTTGAGATCAAGTACCACTATATCAGAGATATGGTACTAAGGAAGGCTGTACAGTTGAGGTACATTAACACTGATGAGCAGACAGCAAATATTCTCACCAAGCCTCTCGCTAGGATAAAGTTTGAGTACTTCCGATATAAGCTTGGTATGGTGGAGAATCCAGCCTTGACTGAGTAAGAGTCTCAGTATCAGTGAAACCTTGTTAATGCATTTTCTTCTGAGACAGAAGAATTTGAGGTGCAAGTCCTTGTTAATACATTTTCTTTTGAGACGGAAGAATTTGAGGTGCAAGTCCTTGTTAATACATTTTCTTTTGAGACAGAAGAATTTGAGGTGCAAGTCCTTGTTAATGCATTTTCCTCCGAGACCGGGGAATTTGAGGTGTAAGCCCTTGTTTCCACCCTCTGAGCTTGAGTCATGGTGGATGTCATGTGTGAGACTCCATGACATATCTTGTACTTGTGAATGTCAAGTTGAGGTGACAACATCATGCAAGTGATGAATACTTGTACACACCATAGTGTGGTTGTTGCCATTATGGTTGATATCGTATTCAGGCGATATCTAATATCACGTTGAGGTGATATTCTTCTTTTCACATCTGGTTGTAGCCAATGTGATGAGCATCATGTTGAGATGATTTGTCTTGAGCAGCTGGAAGTTCTCTCCCTAGCTGAGAGGGAGTATTAATGTTATTGAGCAACTTCAGGTTCATCCTTCCAGCCACGAGTGAAGACATAAATAAATGTAGCCTATCGGCTATTTATTTATATGAGTCATTTATTTAAGGTGGGCGCTTCTCTTGGCAACATTATAATTTCACTTGAGGCCGACCTTCCTTATGATTTGTATTTATTATTTATATATTTGTATTATGGCCGACCTCCCTTCATTGGCGCGATTAATTAAAAGAAGATATATTTATTATATTTGGCCGACTTCTATCAACATAAGGGTGGTGACTCTTCAAAGATGTATAAATAAGAGTTCGCCTTTCCTCTTTCAATCATCAAGCAAGTTCGAATTATCATTTCATGCAAGTGCGAATTCTTCAAGAGCAGGTTGCGAATTCTTCTAGGGCAGAATTGGATCTTAAGGAGAGGCAGATTATTATCTGTCGTTGCATCTTGTACAGGTGCTGAATATTGGCCTTGTGTCTGGCCTCATTGTAAAGAGAATTGTTGCCTCTATTTATATATATATAAGAGATCTTTGTTGCTGGGTTTCTCCCTCAAGAGGAGGTTTTCCCAGGATATTTGTTGTGTTATTGTGTAAATTTTGAATTAGAAGTTTCTGTACATTAATCTGATCATAAAACTTAGCGAGGGCAGTAAATCAGAGAATTCAAGTTAGAGTTGTTCTCCATTTGAGAAATGGATCTTCAATGCTGATGATTTGGGATCCTGGCATTATTCAACAAATAGAGAATAATGAAAAAATTAAAAAGGTGGAATCAACACATGGTATTATGATCATTCACCAGAGTGTTGGAGATTGTTTTCAGTTAAACATTTTATTTTGGGATCCTAAATTCATTGTTAGGAAGGTATATTAGAATGATAAGTGCCAAAATTTCAGCACCAAAAGTGTTGCTACCTTCTTTATCAGCAATTGGTGGGTAATTTCTGATCATAAAATGATGATTTGGATGGGAAATGTGATCAAAAGTTATTTTATTGTGGCAATGGGACCTTTGATAAGGGTGCCACTAGCCTTGTTCATGAGCAGTTATGCCTATTTTATTGAAGATTTTTCATGTAACAGTTGCTGCTTACATTCTGGAATGCTGATTTTCCATAAATCAGATCTCAATATGATTAAATCAGACTTGATAGGTAGTTGGTGTATTCATTTTCAGACCTTCCAGTCTACTATTAGGACTGATTTTGGGCCTCAAATGAGAAAGGGAATGATTCAGTACAGCCAAAATTCGTGTATGGGGTGTTCTCCAACATTAATCAATGGCCTTCTCTGCATTTTCTCCTATACTGAGGTTTGGGGCAGCGAGTTTGTAACTGATTTGGTTCACCAGTTGGAGACTCTTGAGGTGAAATTTGTAAGTTTTTTTTGGAGTCTTCTCAGTTATATCCGTTTGTTTCAAAGAAGGCATTATACATCTTCATGGAAATTTGAGGATGTGATGGAGAAACTATTACAAGGAGTTGCTCTTCTCGTTGCAATAAGTGTTGGAAGAGTCACATATGCTATTGTGACTCTGTTTGATGCTATGAGGAGTTATGATGAGGAGCATGTTTTAGAGTTGAGAAGACTATCTTTCCTATTGCTCGAGAATGTGTTAGTTTTTGGTATTGCAGATTTTGTCTCCTCAAAGTTTTCAAGACATGGGATGCTGCAGGATTATGATTTCAGTTCTTTCAAGACTGTCAATTTTGAGACACCTATTGGAAGGAGGACAATGCAGTCTTGGAATATTGGATATGTCTATGTGATCAGTGTGGTGCAGCGTCAGCATGGTGGGTCTTCACAGCGGTGGACTTGGGATCCTAGGATCCTACTTGGTATAGTAAGGATCAAGTTGTTTTCTTTGAGTGTGGTGGCATTACTTGAGGACAAGCAATTTTGGGAAGGGCGGACTATTGTAATGTCCCCACTCTCGGTGTGACATTATGGGGGCTCGATTCTAGCCCATCCAGCATTCTCGTGGGTTAGAAGGCATAAAAAGGGGATGAATTTTGGCAATAGGGAACAAATTTTGGTAGTATATGAGAATTAAGAGGGTGTTAACCTTAAGCCAAGCAAAGCATAATGCTAATCTTCTTCCCACTTGTTGGTCAAAGCACACAAGGAGGTGAAAGCAAGCAAGGAGGTCTACTTGCTAGTCAAAGCAAGCAAGAAGGTCTATGTTGAGTCAAAGCAGGAAAAGAGGTATATTTGCCACACCAAGCAAACAAGGAGGACAAGCAAGCAAGGAGGTGAGTCGACCTCATCCAATCTGATCAGATTCTAGAAGCTTCCCCTTCCTATGGTGGTTTAGGTGACTTAAGGGAGAAGCTACCATAAATTAATATTTTAAGACCAAGTCTGATCTCTTCCTTGGGGTGGCTGTAGGAAGCTTCCAAGATACATTTTATAATCTCCAAAAAGGCAAAAAGACAAAAAAATCAGATTTTTCTAGAATGCCTTGGGGGAAACTTAGCCTAGAAGAAAGTGAATATTTTAAAGGAGCAAATTTGATCTTCTTGGGGGATGACCTGGGCTAGTGCCTTAGCCTTGAAGCAAGGTAAATATTTTAATTAAAATATTTGATTCAACCCTAGGGTGGCCTTGCCTTAAGGTCTTATTTAAAGGAGGCTTGGGGAATAAGAAAAACATGTTATTTTGGTGATTCTAACTTGTTTGCTGAGAGATCTCTTGACTAAAAGTGGTTTCAATCCATTCAAGGCGCTGCTCCCTTGAATTCTATGGTTTGGTGTTGCTCCCATTCCACCTTGTGAGGTGATTTCAAACAGAAATCATCACTGAGCTTAACCAGATTGCTTCAGCACAACTCCAGTTATAGTTTGAGACTTTGATTTGTGGAAGAAGAGATTTCAAGAAGATTGTTTGACATAGAAGGGCATTTTGGGCAATTTCTACCTTCAAACATATTCAGATTTTTATTACAGCAGACTTCAAGTTGACTTCATCACCATATCTGTGGAGATTTTGGGCGACTACAACCTCCAGTAGGCTGCAACAGCGTATTTTCCAGTCATTTCCAGCTAGGTTTATCATTCCACACACTTACCTCATTCTCCTTCCTAGCAGCTAGGGTTTTATCTAGTGCTTTGGGCACAAACTGGGTATCATTGAAGGTCTAGAACTTAAAATCAGACCTAACAAAATGTAATATTCAGTATTTACTATTGTAACTAGCTTCTAGTCAAATAAAAGAGGATAAGCTATCTTGCTGGGTATGTTCTTCTTGTTTATGTTCATCTTGTTGTTTGCATAACATCTATATTCAAGCTCATTTTCTGTCATTTATGCTTTCAATCTACATGATATAATAAGTCCTTGTTGAAGGCATAAGTTAAAGACAAGTCTGAAACTTTCAGACCAGCAAATAGAAAGAAAAAGATTTCAGTTAGAACCTGTAAAGGTTCTTACAACTGTAATGTTCCCAATTTAGCCCTACGCTCTTCATTTGGTTTTAGCCTATTTCCGGAAACTCGTAGGCTAAGCAAGAATGGAAATTAGGGGTTTCTGCTTTCAAATGCAATTTTGAAGGTTTACATGTGTGAGTTTCTTATGCATGTCTGGTGGAGCTTTCTAGGTTTTTGGAGAGCTTCAGGATGTGGTGACATGCATGTTAAGAAAATGACATGCAATTTCTGGTAGATAACTTGCATGTAGGATAGGTTTATGGGTTTTTTTGGGTTTTTAGAGATCTTCAGGGTGGTGTGACATGCATTTGAATCTGACAACCTTTCCAAGCACTTATTATTTATAGTAAGTCATGATGGCTGCCCGATTTGTGCTCAGAAGGCGTTTGGGAACACTTACTATTTATATGAGGTTGGTCAGTTTGGGTGTTGGCTTCATTTTTCTTGGAGCTAAGTATTCAATACTTAGTCAATTTTCAATGATGCCTTTTGGACCCCGGTGCTTAGGTGATCAACTTCAAGCTGTTTTAAAAAGGGGACTTGTGATGAAGTTTAATATTTTAAAAGTTATATTAATTACCTTGCCTTGGACGCCTAAGTGGAGAAGTTCATTATTTTCTAAAGTTACATTAAAATGGCATTTTACTTTGGACGCCTAGAGTGAGAAATGAAAAAGGTGACTAATATTTCATTTGCAAAATTAAAAAAAAAGGTGGCATCCCTTGTGGAAGTTGAATGGTTCATCTTCTTGGAGTTACAATTGATTCATCTCCTCAATTGAAGATTATTTATCGAGGCTTTGTTGAGTGTTTCTCATGCTTGAAGATTATTGTAAAGTTATGCTACTGGACTGAATATAGAACCTGGCTAAGGGGAAGCTTAGCAAACACACCTTTCTTCGGGCCTGAAACTATGGCTTCATAGAAAGTTTACTAAAGACCATGCTTCACTCAGGAGTGTGGATAGTGCTCAATTTCTGATTTTAATTACAGGCAGATTGTTGGTTTATATTTATTTTATAATATGTTTGTACTACTGATGTCAATGAATGAAGCAAACTTCTACTGATAGCT
>VDFB02033250.1:0-42253 GCA_007258455.2 Sequoia sempervirens
TAGTGTCTGAACCTCTACATTCAGAACATGTGGCAGATGAAGCCATGATCAACTTTGAGGCCGCTCATACCTCTATCAACAAAGAGGAAATTTATCGTACTGAGCTACTAGAAGATGAGAAAGTGACCAAAGATCAGACTAATTAGGAAGAGGTCCTATTAAGCGAATATATAGACATTGATCCTTTCAAAAACTATCATGCTACCAAATTGGGAACCTGTAAACAAAGATTTTGGCTTCCAAGGGTCTTTCTTGCACTTATAGGGTTTTTCACCTAAAAGGAGAAAGATGGGCCAAAATGCAATGTAAACACTCAAGATTAATGTAAGGATGGATGAAGTATGATCTAAATGAGATGAGCTAAATGCAAAGACTGATAAAATGGATTGATTATGCATGCAAGAATAGGAAATGCAAAGTGTTTGAAAACACAGTGTTGTATGCAAAAAGAACTAAAAACATGAATAAACAAGAAAAAACTTAATGAAATTGAATGAGGTGCACCTGGAGCTTGAAAGATGATGTTGAAAGGTTATAGAATGATGTAGAGATCAGTGTTGAAGCCCACTGGGACTCATTCACCACAAATGGTGAATTAGTCTTATTTCTGGTGAAAACTGTCAGAACAGGTTTCAAGATGTTGGGAACATAGAACTTTAGAAAACACTTTTTCCAGCCTTGCAGTGGGACTCATTCACCACAAATGGAGAATTATTCCACCTGCAGATTTCTAAAAAGTCAAAGGCCAATTATGTGGGTCTTGGTCTGCACTTTTTTGCTTGACAACTTGTTGGATCTAAATCTAGAAAATTTGATGGGAAATTGACTTTGATGAATTTGATGATTTTACAACACCTTTTGAACCCCTTAAACAATGTCTCCAAATTCTCCATGGATATCCAGGGATGTAATGTCAAATCACAAAAGATGACCCAATGCCTACAACACATCTTCCCTTAGGAAGAAACAAATCCATAAGCTGATGTAGAAGCCACTCCATGTCCAACTAAAAGGAGGAAGCATGAATGCTCATGTATGCCTCTGAAAACTGATGAAGATCCTCCAAGCTTGAATGAGCCACAACAAAATCATGGTCAAACTGAACCAAGAAACATGACAAATCAAGTGATGGAGGAGACTCATGAATGTCAATCTCCAAAGACAAAGTAGATGGGATAACAGTTGTACTGAAACTGTCATCAAAGAGGAGAGAAATCCCCTCAAGTGTGTCCTCCAAATCTGCAGTATGAGACTCTATGAACAAGTTAGAAATCCCTGTCAAATACTCATCCCACAAAGCAAGATCTAAAAACTATGAATATCTGGAGGATGCTCTATTTTCGTTTCAGCTGGACTAGCTGGAAGAATCATGCACTCCGCAGCCCACTCCACTTGGTCATGACGTATCAACCTTGCCATCCTCTTGAATGACACAATCCGAGGGCCACCATTTGACATTCCTCTCAACACCACCTTCTTTCCATCGGATTGAAATTTGAGTTCCATGGTTTGCAGATTTAATGTGTAGGAAGAATAGATTGTGATGCAACATTTGGGTTAGATGGTTGGAAAATTTGGATTGCTATCAATGGCATAACCGGGTTGGAGAGTACTTTCAATGGTCAGAAACACTTTGATTGTTACCTCACTTAAGACATAATTAAGACATTAGAGGAGAGGAACCTATTACATCTAGGATTCTAACATAATTGATTTGAACATTCATGCTAGTTCTCTTACAACAAAGTTACAATCCTATTTGACTCTTCTTCCTTTTCAGTTGTAATTTAGATTACTATCATTATCAAGTTATAATATTTAGGGAGTGGTGATTGATGGTTTTATTTGAGTATGTTTTAAAAATCCCTATGCCTATATGTATAGATTGGTGGTTGAGGTTAGAGTTAGTTAGTTGGTTTTATTCTGAAAGATAGTTGCCAAATCGCCTACTAGACCAAACCCTTGATGTTGAAGTCTGAAGATATGTTGCTCCAAGATGCTTGAATGCTTGATTGAATGATGGAAATGCTAAAATGCTTAAATGTTATGATGCATGAATGAATTATGTTGATGGGGTGAATGGGGGTTAAAAATAATAGAAAATCATATATTTATACACAATTAAGCCCTAATTTCCTAAGAACACATCACAGGCTAACCTTAGGTCTTAAGGAATAAAAACTCGCCAGTAATTTGAATTTATTTTGATTTTTACGCCAAGAGGGACTCATTTGCCCCTATAGGTGAATAGGTCCCACTCAAGGCATGTGAATGGGTATTAGAAATTAAGTTGTCTTAAATGATGTTTTTCGGGGTTGTATTTAAAAATACACTTAATTAAGGCTTGTAAGTGCATAAAGGGGCCAAATAAAGCATAAGAAAGGTGTATTTGTTGATGAAAAGTCTAGAAAAGTGTGAAAGTTTGTTACAAGACTTTACAAAACTTTAAAATAAGACTTGGTAAGTGATAAAAAGAGGGTATGTAGGTGAATTATAATAAGAAGAGTCTAGAAAAGTGTGAAAATGTGTCACAAAACTTCACAACACCTTTACAAGACATTATAAAGTCTTAATGATTCATAAAGATTCAAGACCTAATGTGAATGTGTGGGCCACATTGCAACATTAAATCAAGGTGAAATCAAGCCAAATAAGCACAAGGAGGGACAAAACAAGAAAAAGTAGAAGGGTTACTTTTTTTTTGTGTCCATTGAACCTATGTCATCTATGATGAAGATCAAGTGATTTCGAAGGTCATGAAGGAATCTGAGAGTGGTCAAGCCTTAGAGCTATGGACATTGCATTTTGATGGAGCGAGAGTAAAGTTGGTGTAGGAGCTGGGATATGTTTGGCATCCCCATCAAATGAAAAGACCGTCGGGTCTTTCTTCTTTTAGTTAACCTATTCAAACAACGAAGCTAAATATGAAGGCTTGGTGCAAGGTCTGAGTCTTGTAGAATGGAGGGGTGTTAAACAAATAATGGTGTTTGGAGACTCCGAGCTAGTGGTCAATCAAGTCCAAAGGTTCTCTACAGCCAAAAATGTCTGCATGAGGTCCTATAGAAATAGAGTCTGGGATCTGATTGAAAGCTTTGAAGCCTTCAATATCCAGATAGTGCCCAAAGAGAAAAATATAGATGCAGACCACATGGAAACAATCATATCTCAATTTGATCCTGTTCCCAACCTAATTCACAATTTGCACTCTGTACGAGTGATTGTCTGATCGATAATCCCAGATAATGAGCAAAGCTGGCAAGTTTTAGAAAGTGATGAACCCATCGCCTCATTCATGTAGCAGTCAGGAGATTTTGCTGAGCAACTCCAACAAAAAATTGCCAAGGCGTATGAAGGGAAAATTATTCAGTTAAGGTCCAAAAAGCTTCCAAAAGGATTGGTCTCTCTAAAAAACCTATTCAATTGTGATGATGCAAGGAATGAAAAGAGGAATTTTGTAGCAGAAAAAAGTGACTATGTGGATCTTCAGGTTGGGGACGAAAGGAGGCTCAAGGTCAGAAAAGATGTCCTGCAACACGATAAAGAAAGGCTCATTCAGTTTTGTAAGAAATATGGAGTAGTGGCTTGGTCATATGATGACCTCAAGGGATATGATCCCAAAATCATCTAGCATACTATAGAGCTAACAAAAGGAGAAAAAAATGTTTTCCAGAAGCAAAGGCTAGTAAATCTGAAGATTGAGGCACTGATGGCATAAGAGTTGACAAAGCTAATTTAGTCTCAGATCATCTTCTTGATCAAACACAACACATGGGTGTCCAACTTGGTTCCTATTCGAAAGAAGAATGGAGATATCTGCCTATGTGTGGATTTCGGGGACTTGAACAGAGCATCCCTAAAGGACCACTACCCCTTTCCCTCCATGGAGTCTATCTTGCAAACAGTGGTTGGATTGGAAATGTTTTCTCTGATAGATGGCTTCTTTGGTTACAACTAGATCTAAGTAAAAGAGGGAGATCGACACAAGACAATGTTCACTACCAAGTGGAGAATGTATGCCTATGCAAAATTTCCCTTTGGTCTCTCAAATGCAGGAGCTATCTTCCAGCAGGCAATGGATATTGCTTTTAGAGAACTGATCAAAGGATTATCTTAATCTACTTGGATGATCTGGCTGTATTCTCTAAGTCTAAAGATGCTCATTTTGATCATCTAGAAATGGTTTTTAAGAGATGCCAAGAGTTCAGGGTATCCCTAAACCCAAAAAAATGTGTCTTCAGAGTACTGCAAGGAAAATTATTGGGGCACATGGTGTCCAAATATGGAATTGCAATCGACTCAAAGTGGGTAAAGGCAATCAAAGAGCTTCTCCTACCAGTCAATAAGAAGGGAGTTTAGTCCTTCTTGGGAAAGGTAAATTTTGTGAGAAAATTCATTTATGATTGATTTTGCAAGACTAATCAGACCTATTAGCTTGATGCTCAAGAAGGATCAATTATTCAAATGGACAAAAGAGGCCAGAGAAGCCTTTGAGAAGGTTAAGGATGTTGTTTCTTCAGATCCAACAACTCGACCAACTAGAACTTAGCCAACTAGACCTCCATGGCTCTGTTTTGTTCCACCTCTAGAGACTTAAGCTCAATCTTTTTGAGTACTTATTACACTTTTGGCCTAATCATTCTTTTTAGGTTATTAATTGCAAAGCATGCGAAAGGTTTTGTATGCCTCCAATCGTCAGCTCAGTTTCCCAGGAAATGGCACTGTAGGACATAATGACTAATTGACATTATCAATTATTTTCTTTTCAAAGGGCAAGGAATTCATTTTGAATGAACAAGAAGAATTGGTGGTACATGTAGAATTTATTGCAAAAAGGAAACCATTGTCTACAACTCCAAGTCGAGAAAAGACTTAGTGTTGCATGAGAAGGAATGACACTGTGAAAATATTTCTAAGCACGCTGTTCATCGCTAAGAGCTTTGAGTGTAGAATTCGTCAAAGAACCCAAGTGAATTGTAGAGAGTTTGAATGTTGTTAAGGTCTACAAATTCTTGAAAAGGTCTTGAATCTTTAGATGGAAGCATAAGGAGAAGCGACCCAAAGCTTATCTAATGCCATGCATGTGAGACCCATGACCAACATTTTTGATAACATCTCTCATGCTTCACCTGGGATACCAGAGAACCCAAAGTGGGTCCGCATGTGGGCCGTGGACAAGAAAGCTCATAGGGACCAAACCTTGATAATAGAGGAATGGGATAAAATTCATGACCCTATTCTTAAAAGCAACCATAAGAGTCTTAGGGAAGTAGCCTGTGAGAGAATGAAAGAGTCCACTAGCCAACAATCTTTGGCATACAAGCTATGGTTTTGTAGTCTCCTGCAATATATGGTTCCTTTTGTGCATTACTACCCAGAACTAGTCCATGAATGCATGCAAGATTTTAACCCAGATACTGACGCCTTCGAAGGATGAGAATTGAGGGTTGTAATCAATGTGGAGGCTATAATGATATGCTATGCATTCCTCTCAGAAAGGGCTATAGAGCAAAAAAGATGGAGACATTCACTCTAGAAAAAGGGGAAGAGTTCTGGAAGACCAAAGATCTCACTCTGAGCTTTTATAACCAAGAAACCAAAAGGCCTAAGGAAGATTTTGCAAAGCCACCATAGATTTCGGTCGTGCACATTGATTTTAGCACAAACTTGTAGGAGGCCTTCTCTATGTTGGCTTTTATTTGTGGCATGGAAGATGACAAGTACATGCAAGAGTTTCAAATGGGTCTGGGTTTTCAGTTGAGGAGACACCATTCTTTATTCTGGTATGACTTTGTAAAAGTCATCGTCCAGGAAATTCTGAGCCATATCAAAGAATACAACACACAACATAAATTTAGGTTTTCTTCTCTCCTCGCTCATATGCTTTTGCACTAGAAACCTAACTTCTTTAGAAAATATATGGGCTTGGCTATTTTTGATGAAAATGGAGCAAGAAGGCTAGTTTCTATGTGGACTCCCCTCCTTTCTATAACTTATGATTACTATACATTTTCAGAGTGCTTCTTGAGTATGATTTTGCAAGATTTTAGTGAAGATGGCAAGCTTTATTAGCTTTCCTATGATCAAACAAGGTGGATGCAAAGTTTCCTTCCTCCTTGCGATTGGTTTCTCAGGGAGGATTTCACATTTTTTAGGTTGAATGGCTTTACTGAGGAGCCATTCCAACCTCGGTGTGCGTCACAAAAAGGGTGTTGGTCCTAAAGGTGTTTCGACAACTACCAATTATCGACAAGAACTTTTATGGAGGGAAAAATAAGAAATGTTTTTTCTTTTTCCCTTTGAGCTTCAAAACAGTGGTAATGCCAAAGAAGCAGATGCATGATCTACTAGAAGCAAAGCTGGCTCATTTGGGGTTAGTGTTAATTTGTGACAAGTGGCAATATAACCCTGAAAATGACTTAGTAGACCTGAACAGTAAGGTGAATCACAACTTCCGACCTTACTGGGAAGCTTAATGGAATCCACAATCAAAACAAGATGACCTATTTGTGGACTTGGCCTATATTCCTACTGAAGATAAGAGGCCACTGTGGCTCTCTTTCTATTTTCCTTTGGGAAAGATTAATGAGAAGCACTAAATGGGGGCCACCCTTCACAATAATTTGGTCAAGCATTGGCAATGGAGTGAAAAGAAAATTACAGCCTTTTGGATTTATTGTTAGGAGACAAATGCTTTGATGCCCCTTTCCAAGAGGCAAACAAGGATGAAAGATTCAATAATCTGTGGAACAAAGGGAATAATGATACTAACACAAGTGATGATGAGGATATAGACCTAGAGGAAGCTAGGAAATATACAGGGAAGGGAAAGGAGGTAAAGCAGGCCCAAGCGCAGAAAACCATAAAGGCGACATAGTAGTTTGGTAAGACTTCACTGAAAGTGCGTCTGACTGCATCATGGTTGGAGGCCTCACTACCACACATATGGACTGTAAAAAGACCCAGGGTATCCCAACAACCTTTGGAGGTCATAGAGGTGGACAATTCCCCACCTGATAAGAGGCCACACATAGATGCAACTTTTGGAGAGGGCTCATAGGAACTTGCAATGAGCCAAGGATCAAAGTCCTCTGTGCCTCAAGTATCTTTCTCTCCCCCTCTTCTCACTACAAAATATTTGGTTACTCCTACTACCTCTGCTATATCCTCACCCCCAATTACTTCGAGTGTCAAACTTTCTTTCTCTGCTTCTGTTTCCATAGTCACGAGAGGTTTCTCCCAATTTTACCAAATTGGACATGCTTCTTTTACTCCCCCATGGTTTGTCCCACCTTTTGTTGTAGCTTATTCTGAATCTGCCATTACTATCCATTTTACTCCCATTGCATCAGCTTCAACTCTACTTTCCCAACAAATGGAATCTGCTGCATCTCCGCTACCGCCACCACTTCCCCAACTAAGCCTTAGTATAACATTCCCCCGTTCTCCCTATTAACGGTCTCTCTACCCAAGAAGACATCAACCAGGACCACAACTCTCTCTTTTCCTTTTACTCTTCCTCCCGATGTACCCTTCGCTGGCGAGTTGACTAAATCACCAGTAGAATTTATGTCGAAGGGTGACAAAACAAGAGTATCATAGGCTCTCAAGGTCCAGAAGAAGAAATCAAAAGATGCTGCAAAGCTGGCTGAGCCATACATGTAGAACCTTTTTAATGAAGCTCAAAAATCATTGCATTTCACAACTATGCATCCAAACACCATCAAGTTGCAGGGAGAGATGCAGCTCGAGGACTATATGATGCATGCTATAGGGATTGAACTGTGCATAGCCCAACCACAAGACAAAGTTGAGCTGATGGAGGAAACCCAGTGAGTGGTGACTATTGACTTCCTCAAGCATAGTCACCAACTGAAAAAGAGGGTGGATGAGCTCAAAAATGTCAAGGAAAGGATGGAGGTCCTGCTAAAGAAAGAAAAGGCAAGGGAAGCCAAAATTACATGAATATCTCAACAGGCACAAGAGGAAAGTTCCAAACTCCATGCGAAACTTGCAAAGTTCCAGTCCATAGCTCCCAACCTAGTCGCTGAATTACAATAGAAAAAACAATAATTACAACACCAGTTGGCTCGGGTAGAGGTAGAAGTGCAACAAAAAATTGAAGAGCTTTGACAGTAGTGAATTCAATTGGAGTAGGAAATGTAGTAGAAGGATTAGGAACTCCAAAACAAACAAGCTCAATTTGAGAGGGAGATCTAGGAAGTAAGGATTTCCCTAGAAAAAGAATCTGCAACTAGAAGCTAGGCTGAGGAATGATTGCTTGCCGAATTAGGGACTCTATAGGAACGACTCTTTGTTGTAGACAAGAGAATTGAGGAACTGACGTAAGATGTTGGGTCGAAGGAGGTGGAAATTGGTGCTTTAAAGAATCCTTCCTAGCCCCTTGCTACTCAGTTAGATATCCTTTCAGTATCCCAACAACTATACATCTCCTACTAGGAAAAGGTTAAGAATTTCTGTTTGACTCTTTAGCCGATGTTTCAATTCATGGCACAAGTGACAAGTTTAAGTAGAGGTTTGTGGAACAGTTGAATAGTTCCCACAGTTCACTGCAAAGAAGGTGTCTAAGGTAGAGAAGTTGCTAGACAAGTTATACACAGTGGCGAATGAAGACCCAATGAACATGGGGATTGAAGATCGAAGGTCAGCTGCTAAGATGACAAAAGAATTCATCTGATGTCATGCGACCATCCTCCATGCTAGTGACTGCTTGACAACACTGAATTGGACTATGAATAGTATATAGATGGAATTCTCCCAACTGACTTAGATGGGCTTTCCCTCTCCATTTTTTTCTAATGATTTGATGGCCACAATAGAGCATATTGCAGCAAAAATTGAGGGGTATTAGCAGGGATTATTTTCCTTTCAACATTTTAATCAACCTCCTACTGCTGAGGAGATTGAAGGTGTCACCCATCAAATAGTACAACTATTCTTTTAGCTCAAGTCCAGGACTGGGATATCCATGAAGCTTCCCTTGAAAGAAGTGATCAATCTGTATGAGGCACAAGAGAATCTGCATGCCATATCGATACCATCCGAGGCCGACTAGCTGCCTCTGTAGACCATGCTCTTGAAGCTCTAGCTCCATTGCCCAATGGATAAGGCTCTGGTCCTTGAACCAAAAATTTTGGGTTCCCATTCTGTAGGTGAATGCCCCTGGAAGTCACCAAAAGCTATGGATTGAAAATACTTTGAGCTCCCTTTTGGTTAATAACATTGCTTTGCTTAGCCCAACCCATGCCTCATATGCTTCTATATCTGTGGGCCCCTTTTGAAGAGTCTTGCCCACTTGCTCCATGTTTTCGCCACATGCTCCTTGAAAATTTTTCTTCCTTTGCTACTCTATCGAGCCTCGCCATGTCTCCACGTGTCAGCAATGTGGGCCTTTGTGAGCCTATTCCCCTTGCCTCTCTACCAAGCTTCGCCTGCATGCCACATAGCATCATTCTGTAAGCACTTTTTGGTGGACCCCATAGTCAATGCCCAAGATGAAGACTTCTCCATGTGTCTTCATCATGAAGAGTTTCATCGTAAGGGAGGAATGAACAATGAGCCTTGCCCTGTCACCACGTGTCCTAACCAACTCTGTGGGCAAGCGAAACATGTTTGCACGAGAATTTTGTTGCTTCCATACTGGGACCACAATCATCATTCACGGGGGATGCATCTAGTTCAAAGGTGACCACATTCCATGCTTCATAATATTCTCTATTGCAATGTGTAAGGAAACTTGCAGCCATCTAATGAAAATTTCCACATAACCCAAAACTGAAATCATGCAAATAAATGCTCAAAATCAACATGCAAGAGAATAGACAACATACCCATGAAAGATGACACAAGATATACCCTGGGAAAACCCTCAAGAGGGAAAAACCCAGCCTCCAAAAGCATCCACACTCCATGTATTATTCAGTAATGAAAAACCCATTACAATACATCTACAAAGACTCCATGAACACTTCTAAAGCACAAACTATCCATGCATTCCATGTGACCAAGCATGAATCCACACATCCCATGCCATGCTTCAAACCCTCACATATGCACAAGCTCAACCTACTAACTTGCAATAAACTCTCCAACCTTAGACAACTACCCTTGTGGTTGCTTTATAGAAACAAGCTCCCACAAAACCACCAAGTGGTATTACATAAACCATGTGCCCAAAACCATGAACTTACAATCATGTGAACCCACATTTAATATTGGGTACTTTATTATATTTTATTTTTCCCCAATATTAAATAATTACATTTTACAATTAAGTCCCAATGTTACATACAACATAAAGTGGCCCCAACATTAGCGCTCCTAGTGATGCACACCCATCTAGGTGCCCCTAGGTGCACCACACACAATAATAAATTAAACATTATAAGCATTATGCAAGGTGAAAACACCTAATTCTAACAATCTCCCACTTGTTGCATACATTGCATAATGGGGTAACAAGTAAGCTTAAACATCAAGATAATAAACTCCATAAGCAACATGTACCATCCTGGAATCCAAGTGCTCCATGTTCTCCATCAAGATACCTGTAACAAGAACCAATGTGACTACCATCTCATCCATGAATGCTCTCATCCTCCACCATGCCAATGCACTAAGATAAGAACACATCCAAAGAGATGTCACACTATCTATCACAAAGAAGCATAATCCTACCTCAAACCGATATCTTAAAACACAAACACTCAATCCAAAGGGAATGAATATGCACCAGTGGCTGTCAAGAATAAATCACCATAGCTGAAATGACACCCACAACAAGTGCCAACACATCCAACTATCCATACCTCCAAGCTATACACAACATCGTAAACTCATGCCATCATATATCTACCCATAAACCACAATAACAAACTCCATTTGCAAACCTGTCAAAGAGTTACATACACATCCAGGAGCTCCCACTGCATGGGAAATACCCAAATGAATGCAAACCTAGAATGAGCACATTCAACGTGTCGCTTTGTTAACATTCCAGAAATAAGGCACCATCATAAGTGATCAAGGCATACCAAGTCTACTAACAACATCACATAGAAGATGTAAACATGTAGTACCAAGGAACATCCACAATGATATGCAAAACCTACAAACCAAACACCTATAGCATGTCCTCCTACACACACCTCTAAATTCCAACTATGTCAAGTATGATATCCTCCACAACACCTCGTAACAAAATCCATAACAACATCCAATCGTCCAATCACCAAGATCAAACATAACATATGTATCATGTAACTAATCATGGATGTAAGCATCTCAAAACAAGAAGATCAAACTCACTGTAACATTCTTAAACCAAGGAAATCAACCCAATAAACCATCTCCTAAATCCAACATGTACAAAGAGATAAACATGCCAACACTCCTCAAATGAACCCTCCAGAAACCAAATATCCATGACTCAAGATCCATATCCATGAGAAGAAAAATCATAAAAATAATGCACCTGAAAGGAAAAATGGGAAATACCTCTCAAGTGAATTGTTGAGTAGACCAAGAGTGGGGAATGAGAATGCTCCTCCAGGATATCCAAGTCATCATGAATCAACCAAGAACACTCTCCTCATTGGTCCATGTTGAACTCATGTCCAACCAAGGTGTAGGCTCCTCAGACTTCTTGCTAAAATCTCATCAAGAGTAACTGTCTCAAAAACATGTCTCTAACCACAAGAGAACACCAACCTCACCTAAGTCTCCATGTATCCATGAGCACCTGTAACCAATCAATCCATGGTAAACTCCAAGAAAATGATCAAAGTACTCAATACAAAGAGAACCAACCAAGAGCAAAATCATATCTCCAACTATAGAATCAAGAACATAATACCATGCTCTCACATCTTCTCAAAAGAAGATCACATGCTCAAATCATCATAACATGTACCATGCCACAATTCTAAACCGATAATCAAGAGTATACCATGACATAATAATAAAACCATCCTCTAACCAAGGATCACCTATCAAGAACAAGTCATAAACAATACCTCAACATCTCCAACACCTGATGTCAATGAATTCTCACTATAGCACACATAATCCAAGAGCTCCTCCATGAAACCAATCAACCCCTACTGAAGAAAACCAGCCATAATCAACAATGGATCCACATCATTTCCAAATGCCACCATTGAACTGTGATACCGAGCAATCCCATGGCATCATGATGCACACAACCAAAACCACATCACTGTCATAAGTTCACACCAAACCTGTGAATCCAAGCTCTCAATGACAACATGATAACCATCCTATAAAGCAAGAAGATACACTGCCGAACCATCATATCCATCACCGCCAGTCCATCACTATCACAAGATCCCACTAAACCATGTAACCAAGCTATCCATGGCATCATGATACCAATCTCCTCAAACCAAGAAGATACACTGCCACAACCTGAATCAGGATCCAATCCAACACCACCAACAATGCACTTGCATAAACCATCATAACATGAAAAAGTCTCTAATGCACAAGAAACATCCATGAAACCATAATCACCACCAAATGTACCAACAAATCAACCCAACCATGTCCACATATCTACATAATCATAGTCAACTGCATAGGTCTCATATCATGACTGTACCTGGTAATAATATCTCACCTCCTCAACATGACAACCAAATAAGCAAACCAAGTGACTAAACCAAGCCACCAAAACTGAACATACATCAACACTGAAATATCAATGGGCAAAGACAACCCATGTCCAAGTCATAAATGCAACATGTAAGTATAGACCACCTACAACATTGCACAACTTGTAGATACAACAATGCAACATACAAATCCAACCATATATTGATAACCATATCAAATGAGAGAATAATCTAAGATGTACAACTAAGCATACAATTAATCCAACATTAAATCACCAAAATTCAATCATCCATAAGCTCATAATATCTACATAGTTAGAGAGACCCATAATCAGCTTAGGTGAGAAAAATAGCAAATAAACCATGTCAAAATAACTCATAACCTGATCCACTGTGTAGTGCTCTAAACAAGCTTTTTGTTGACTATTGGAAGTCCAAAATCTGACTCCATATGCACTCGATATGCCCTCTCGAAGCTCAAAACAAACACCTGACTTCTAGTATGAAAAACACTATAAAAATTGAAAAATATGGAATTTTTTTTTATACCACAATGTAGAGCTCTGAGTCACCTTTCCAACAAGTCCAAGAAGTCGAAAAAATGACATCGTGGATGAAAGTTATGCCTCCTGGAGTAAAACTGCTCCAACTTGACTATATATACAAATTCTGGTGGGTCCCACTCCAAACAAATATTAAAAAAAATTGATCTTTTAAAAAGTGGCGGATTTTTTTCATTAAATATTTAAAAAATTTCAAAGTAAATCATTGAGGAGTGGTGGGTGATTTAAAACATTTAATATGGTATTTTAAAAAAAAGGGATTAAAGACTTTAAACTCATGCGGCCAATGTAAGGGAGAGGGCCCAATGGTGGGTAGGGTAACCTTGAGCGAGGGGTCCACGCCATCAGCGTCCGAGTGGACTAATATTTTTTCACCACGTGCCTTCACTATCGAGCTGGCATTATGAAATAAAAATTTGGCAAGATTTCGAGCACGCTTTCCAAGGTTTTGGGGGCGATTTCCAAAAACTGCCAAAAAAGATAAAAAATTAGGCGTATACCTATTGTGGACATCTGTATGACCAATTGTTGTTTGGCACCATGCCAGTACTTGCATATGCATATTCTAGTTAATGCACATTAACTACAACACACTCCCCGCCGTCGGCCTTAACGCCAACCACCTCGGCATGCACACCATTCACTTGGTCTTGCATTCTATTCACGAAACACCCATTAGTGAGACATAATTCATTTTTAGCGGTTCCATTGAGAACCAACTCTGGTTAGGACGGACGCCGACGGTGGTGAGGCCATGGCCGAGTGGTGGTGATACATTTTTCATGCTTAAAGTGCGTATCTACACCATATTTAGTAAAAGGAAACTATATATCTTCAAGATACGCAGGTGAGGTTGTCTTCCAACCTCACTCAGGCAGTAACTATGCATTGCAAAATTTTTGTATGTTTTTTTTGCGATTTTCTTTTGTTAAATGTGCAAGAAAAAATTCTAATGCTTTCATCGTGTAATGAAGCTCTGTGGCAGCTTATTCATGGCCGACTGTGTGTATATGTGACTATCCAGATATATATAGGCATATATATGGCCGACTATTTGTAAATGTGTGTATACACAAATATATATGCATATAAATGTATATATATGCATATATATCTGTGTATACACACATATACACACAACAACGGCCCACAAATGAAAGCAATACTAGAACTATATAATGTCGGACTGTGTATATGTGAGAATACAATTATATATATGCATATATACGGTTGACTGTGTGTATATGTCTGTATATATCCATATTTATATGTCTACACACACATATACACACACACTGCCATAATATATGTGTTTTTTTTTTATACCTCTTATAATTGGAATATATGCATATATATGTGTGTATACACACATATACACACAGTCCACCATTCAAATATAGCTTAGTTTATGTTTTGTACCTCTGTAATTTGCATATGTATAGTGGTAGTATGTGTGTTTCTCAGCTCGACAGTGAAGGCTTTTATGCACCTGTGTTTTAGCCGCCTCTTTCGACTGATGCCATGAACCCCTCGCTCAAAAATTCCCGACCCTCATCGTCCACTCTTCCCTGTCCTTCGTCTCTGCTTCAAATATGACTGATTTAGGGAATACAATCATATCCATTTATAGAATTCTCCTAGTCAACTAACCTAATCATTTTATTTTTTTAATTGACTAATCATTTATACGATTTTCTTAGTCAATTTAGTAATCATTTTAATTTTTAATTGACTAAACATTTCTTTTTAAATTGATATAATATTCAACATCTTTATATTAGACTAAATAATAAAATATTATGTATGCATGTATGCACACATACATACATACATACTACATAATTATTTATGTATGTATGTATGTTTCTATTTGAGACATAGACATACATACTTATACACATATACCTAGATGTATGTGTGTATAGTATGTATACACACATACATGTATGGATGTGTGTATACATACTATACACACTTACATGTATGCATGTGTGTATAGTATGTATACACACATGCATACATGTATGTGTGTATAGTATGTATACACATGCATGTGTGTATATACTTATACACATACATGTATGCATGTGTGTATAGTATGTATACACACATGCATACATGTATGTGTGTATAGTATGCATACACATGCATGTGTGTATATACTTATACACATACATGTATGCATGTCTGTATACATACTATACACACATGCATACATGTATGTGTGTATAGGATAATATACACACATACATACATACTTTGGCCAAAACATAGGTGCATGCCAACAGATAATATGGACTGTATGATAGTGTTATAATACTGCCATTATATATATGCAAGTTGCAGGTCTACAATTATATGTTCTACAATTGTTGTTTGAAGTTATATTTCAGTATGCTATTACACTATGCACCATTCTTATATATGTTGCATATGCATATGAATATATGCAATTGTTGTATGAAGTTAAATATCAATATGCTGTTTGAGAAATGGTATTAACATAAGTAGGAGTCAGCATATGGTTAGTATGTTATGCATTTATTGTATGATGTTATATTTCAATATGTTGTTACACTATGTACCATTGTTTGATATGTTGCTCTTTTCCATTCACCTCAATTAGATGCATGGTTAGTTTGTTCATCAATTACACTCAATCTTACATGTATGAATTTGTTGCTACACTATGTACAATTGTTTGATATGTTGTTCATTTTGAATCAGCTCAATTAGATGCATGGGTAGTTTGTTCTTCAATTACACTCAATCTTAACATAAGTAGGAGTCAACATATGGTTACTATGTTCTGCAATTGTTGTTTGAAATTATATTTCAGTATGCTGTTACACTATGCACCATTCTTATATATGTTGCATATGCATATGCATATATGCAATTGTTGTATGAAGTTAAATTTCAGTATGCTATTTGAGAAATGGTATTAACATAACTAGGAGTCAGCAGATGGTTAGTATGTTCTGCATTTGTTTATGATGTTATATTTCAGTATGTTGTTACACTATGTACCATTGTTTGATATGTTGCTCATTTCCATTCACCTCAATTAGATGCATGGTTAGTTTGTTCTTCAATTACTATTGATCTTACATGTATGCATTTGTTGTTACACTATGTACAATTGTTCGATATGTTGTTCATTTCGAATCAGCTCAATTAGATGCATGGTTAGTTTGTTCTTCAATTACACTCAATCTTAACATAAGTAGGAGTCAGCATATGGTTACTATGTTCTGCAATTGTTGTTTGAAGTTATATTTCAGTATGTTGTTACACTATGCACCATTCTTATATATGTTGCATATGCATATGCATATATGAAATTGTTGTATGAAGTTAAATTTTAGTATGCTGTTTGAGAAATGGTATTAACATAAGTAGGAGTCAGCATATGGTTAATTTGTCATTCATTTCGAATCAGCTCAATTAGATGCATGGTTAGTTTGTTCTTCAATTACAATCAAACTTACATGTATGCATTTGTTGTTACACTATGTACCGAAGTTAGATATGCATATGCAATATGCATATTGCATCTATGCAAATATGTGTATTTGCAATATGCATATGCACATATGCAATTGTTGTATGAAGTTAAATTTCAGTATGTTGTTTGAGAAATGGTATTAACATAAGCAGGAGTTAGCATGTGCATGTGCATGTGTATATGTATGTGCATACTGTTGGAAATTTCCTTCTCCATTTACATTTAAATTAGATGAATGGTTAGTTTGTTCATTAATTACACTCCATCTTACATGTATGAATTTCTTGTTACACTATGAAATTCAGTATGCTGTTTGAGAAATGGTATTAACATAAGTAGGAGTCCACATATGCATATGTATGTGCATACTATCAGCAATTGCCTTGTCCATTTACATTTAAATGAGTGGACACCTTGTTAATTTCCATAACCATCCTTTATGCTGTCATCGGCAACTCTCCCTTTAAGCTTTGTTATGGTCGAAATATTTCCAACCCATTTGAATACAACATTACCATACATATGTATGCTGCACAGAATGATACAACATACTGAATTTTCAAATTAACTTCAAACAGTAGAGTCATACACCGTTATGATACATATATGTATAGATTACTATAGATAGATACATTAGTTTCCTCTCACAGAGATAAATATATACATATGTTTCATATTGCAGAGATAGACAGTAACATGATGGAATATGTTGTCTCTATGGTATCCATACTGATGTTTCAAGTTAGAAACATTCAAAGCAAAAAAAGTTCAAACATCATTTCGAATCCATCAAGAAGTTCACAACAAAAAACTAGCAACCAAACATTCAAATCAATCAAAAAATGTAGGAAAACTAAAATTTGATGGCAAGCTGTCTTGTGAGTTGGATGTGGCTTGTGATGGAGAAGGAATCCATGATTGAGTTGGTTGGATTATGCTTGGGGTGGGTGAGGTTTGATAGGCATGTAAGCGAGGACTCCAACTCTCATATGGTTGGATTCTTGTGGGGATAGGTGAGTGTGTATAGGAGAGCGACTGAGAAGGACCCCAACTCTGAAATGTTTGGCTGGTAGCTTGGGTAGGTGATGGACAATATTGGGGGCATTGAATAGATACAAAATCTGTGAAGATCCTATGGCGGTCAAGCAAGGGATTTAGAGGGTTGCTGAGTCGCCTCTCCTTTGCACCATTTGCTTGTGCCTTCTCCAACTCTTTTTCCCTTTTTGCAGCTTCCTTTTCTCTCTGTTGGTCCTCCCTTTTTTTGTCCTTCTCCTTCTTTTGCAGCTCCTTTTCAGCCTCTGCTGCTACTCGTTGCTTTTCCTTTTCAATTCTCATAAGACTTTTCGCCTCCAATTCTGCAATCCTTTCTATCTTGCGCTCTGCAAGTTGTTGCTTCTTCCTTAATTTCAATTCTTCTAGTTCCTTCTTCTTTTCATCTTGTTCACTTAGCATTGCCATGAAGTCATCAGCAATTAGGAGTTGGGATCCTCTTTGCAACTTGATCCCATGGTTAGCTACCTTATTAGACTTGTCTTTCACCACATGAATTGGTAGCTTCAAGAATTGTGAGATGTGTGAAGTTTGTTGGCCTCCCAAAGGCTCAATCAAATCAACATTATTTGTTTCTGGCATCTCACTATCTGTAGCATCCATTCTATCTCCTAACTGCTCACCGTCACTGTCTCCACAATCAACATAGAAATGTACTAATGTATTGGGACCCATGCAGTGCGGTGGGGATGGCATTGAAAGACTCTGTTCTTCGTCCACATGCATATCCATAGCAAGATTGGCAGCACCATCAAAGAGCCAGGAGTGCTGCTCAAGTGGAGTTGGCAGGAAAAGAGATATGTCTCCAATAGTACTCTGGTCTCCCAATACTGCTGGTTCAAGTCGTTCATTGGAACCTGAAACAACAAATTCATACATGTAAGTTTGAGAGTATTTGAAGAACAAACGAATCCAATCCATGTAATTTAAATGCAAATAGAGAAGGCAATTGCTGACAGTATCATAATCCAATCCAATCCAATCCAATCCACAACCATATGCATATGCTGACTCTTACTTATGATAATCCCATTTCTCAAACAACATACTAAATTTTATCTTCATACAACATATGCATATGCTGACTCTTATGATAATACCATTTCTCAAATAGCATACTGAAATTTATCTTCATACAACATATGCATATTGCATATTGCATATGCCGACTCTTACTTATGTTAATACCATTTCTCAAAATAGCATAGTGAAATTTAACTTCATACAACATATGCATATATGCAATGCATATGCATATTGCATATATGCGTATATAACTTCATACAACAAATGCATAACATAGTGTAACAACAAATGCATACATGTAAGATCGATAGTAATTGAAGAACAAACTAACCATACATCTAATTGAGGTGATTGGAAATGAGCAACATATCAAACAATGGTACATAGTGTAACAACATTCTGAAATATGACATCATACAACAAATGCAGAACATACTAACCATATGCTGACTCCTACTTATGTTAATACCATTTCTCAAACAACATACTAAAATTTAACTTCATACAACAATTGCATATAAAATATATGCATATGCAGATTTGCATATATATGCATCTAAAAATGGTGCATAGTGTAACAACAAATGCAAAACATACTAACCATATGCTGACCCCTACTTATGTTAATACCATTTCTCAAACAACATACTAAAATTTAACTTCATACAACAATTGCATATAAAATATGCATATTGCAAATATGCATATGCAGATTTGCATATATATACATCTAAAAATGGTGCATAGTGTAACAAAAAATGCATACATGTAAGATCGATTGTAATTGAAGAACAAACTAACCATACATCTAATTGAGCTAATTCAAAATAAGAAACATATCAAACAATGGTACATAGTGTAACAACATACTGAAATATAACTTCATACAAAAAATGCAGAACATACTAACCATTCATCCCATTTTGCTGATCTCCAACTTCTGCAGTTCCAACATTAGACTCACCCTCAGTGACTGCCAAACCATTGTTGGAAAGGCTTAGAATGTTTGCAGCAGTTGATGCTTCCTCGGGGGCAGCAAAGTGGAATGTCTCGCTAACCCTCATGTCATTATCCAAAGCATTTCGATCAAATGGCCAAATACCTGTCCTCTTGAAGCCAGCTGTAATGTTTGAAAAAGTCAATGACTTTTGAAAAGCTAGGCTGCCAAGTGTAGCCAATTCTGCCCTTCTTATCTCCAGATTTGGATGTCTAATGGTCCAATTTGTTCTTTCCTTTTTGAAGTTACACTTGAAAGAGGAGAAAACACTCACATCAAGAGGCTGCAACTTGTGTGATGTGTGGGCGGGTAGGGTGAGCAAGTCAATACCAAGCTCCCTTGCTTTGGTAATGGTAGAGAAGGCTACATGGCTGCCATGCCCATCAAATATCAAGAGGTGTCTATGGGTGGGTGAGCAACCCCCAGGTACTTGCATAGCAAAGAACTTGAGCCATTTGATAAATAACACTTTCATCATCCATGCGTGAGGTTGAACAACCATCAATGCTCCTGGCTCATAGTTGGCTATGTAGTTTTGTACATTTTTTTTGCTCTTGAACAAATAAAAACTTGGAAGTTTTTGACCTGCAGCATTTACACATGCTAGAATAGTGATCCACTCCCAGTTCTTTGGGATAATGTAAGCAACACTTCTCATGCCTTTCATGGCAAGCACCTTCATGTTACCATTTTGGCCAGCTTGCAGCCCTGTCTCATCACAGTTCCAAATCCTCTGCGGTCCATAGTTCCCTCCTACATATGCCTTCTCCAAAGTGTCGTAGAAAGCACTTACAACTGATTACCTCAGATTTATAGCACGGTCTCTATCTTGACCTTGGGCTATTCTCAAGCAGAGATCAGGATGCCTTCTTTTGAATCCTGTCCACCATGACTTGCTAGGAAGCCCATTCTTGAAGGGATTATTCCTTGTTTCGCATATTTGGGCCACTTCTATTTTTAGATTGACGATCTCCAAACCTTGGCCAACAACAACCATCTCCTTGCACCATTCGATGATCAATGACTCTTCCTCCTTAGTTAGGACTGTTGGGGGCCCTTTCCTTTTTGTAGTGGTCATACCACCTAGCCAATTGGACAATGTTGAGGTAGGAATACCCCACTTTTTTGTTGCACCTCTAGTTGACCAGCTGTAGTCTTCGACATCTTCAAGGGCATGGTCCATGTCAGCCTGGGTCCATTCACAGCTCGGTGCAACCTTTTTGGTTGATACAACTGGGTTAGCTTGCACTATAGATTCGGTTGGCTATTCCAAAACAATTTCTACCTCCTCCTCACTACTTGGTTCTTCAGTTCGCTGGTGAATAGGAATGACAACATCCTCCTCATCGCTATGTGGTAGATGCAAACCTCTCTTGTGTGCGGGCATAGTTGTTCGGCTTTGCTTTTGTGGAGGCTTCCTCCTTGAAGATCGCCTGATATTTATTTGCGCATTTATCTTCCTTTGTATTGAACCAACACAGTGATTAGTAAACAACATACACTTAATATTGAAAATAATGATACCGACTGAAACAACGAATCCATACATTTACTATTGACTATAATTTAAGAACAAGCTAACCATGCATATAATTGACACAACATTATGATACACATATATGAACTTGCAACAACAACATGATACAAAAATTTATATCTTCTAATAGCTTTGCAAGACAGTAAAGGGTTTCAAATATTTCTATCATACTGCTATTTCAAGTTGTGTTAATGTTTCATAATGCTATTGAGATATTCTTCGCATACTGTCAGTACAATTGAAGAACATACAAAGCATACATCTAATTAAGTTGAATGTAACCGATGGTGGGTAGGGTAACTTTGAGCGAGGGGTCCATGTCATCAGTGTCCGAGTCGACTAATTTTTTTTTGCCACGTGCCTTCACTGTCTAGCTAGAATTATGCAACTTTTATATATGTATGTATATATCTATCTGAGTTCTAACTGCATGCACTGCAGGGCAAGAGTGTTTGATGTGGCGTAAATATCGACCCCTCTCCCTTACAACTAACTTTGATGATTGTTGAGTCCTACTTATGTTAGTACGATTTCTCAAACAACATAGTAACATAAGTAGGAGTTAGCCATTATGACAGTTGACTGTAAGGGATAGGGGTTGATATGTACAGTCACTTTAATTGAACAAAAAAATCATACATCTAATTAGGTTCAATGTAAATGAGGACATACTTACAGTCACTTTGCAGAGATAGATAGATACTTAATTTAAATGTGAATGAACAAGGTATAAATTGAATGTACATACCTATATTTGGTGATGAACCGTACAATAATATATAAATTTGACTATGCAATATATATATACATATATACATATATATACATACATACATACATACATACATATATATATGTATATATATATATACATACATATGTAGATATATATGTATATAAATATATATATATATATATACAAATTATGCAAGACTCAAGTCATTCAAGCCAAACATTTGTGTCATTATGTGGGTTATATAATAATAAAAAATAAATTGAAAAAGTGGATGAGTTAAGAGTTGATTTTGATAATATTGGTGATGTATACATTGTAAGTTCAAACATAAAAAAAGTTCAAACACAATTGGAAGATGAAGAGGTATTAACTACTAACCTGAGAGGCTCTTTACTTCATGTTTGGATTCTTGATTCTGGTTCCTCCTTTCACATGACTCCACATAGAGACCGGTTTTCTTCTCATCGTTCATGTGATGGAGGTATGGTTTACATTGGAAATGACAACCCCTATGAAGCTATTGGTGAAGGTGACATAAGAATCAAGATGTTTGATGGAATGGTAAGGACTATTCAACATGTTAGACATGTACCAAGATTTAAAAAAAATTGTTGTCTCTTGGAGTTTTTGATGAACAAGTTTAGTGGTGAAAATAGTTGTCTCAAGGTGACAAAGGGTATGTTGGTTGTGCTAAAGGGAGAAAAGGTAGGAAATCTCTATAGGTTGGTTGGGGAAACTAGCAGTGGAGAAGCTCCAGTGGCATCTGATGTAAAAATGAACTCAATATCAACCTGGTATCAATAGCTAGGCCATATGAGTGAACATGGTCTCAAGGTACTACTGAATAGAAATATTCTCCTAGGTGCCAAATGTAAAGATTTAAATTTTTGTGGAAATTGTTTGTTTAGAAAGCATAATAGACTAAATTTTTCTAGAAGTACTACCAAAAGTAAAGATGTGTTTAGATTAATTCATTTATATACTTGGGAAGCTCCTTTTACATCTATTGGGGGTTCATCATATTTTGTTTCATTTATAGATTATTATTTTCATAAGGTGTGGATTTATCTTCTCAAGAAGAAGTCTGAAGTTTTTTCTTATTTTAAGAAATTTAAAGCTCTGGTAGAGAATAAAAAAGGTAAGACTATAAAATTTCTGAGAACAAATAACAAAGGAGAATTTTGTTCAAGAGAGTTTAACTAGTTTTGCAATGAGTTTGGTATTGCAAGGCAATTGACGGTTGCTAGGAAACCACAAAAAAATAGCGGTAAGCTTAGAATCTTGAATATGTAAAAAGTTTAGGTTTGCGATCTTCAACTACAAAGCTGCAACATTGACATGAGATAGAGTGGCCATGGCCATTTTCAGAAAAGAAAAATAGAATGTGCAAAGAGGAAAAGTGGCTTAGAGATTAAAGCCATCAAGTATAATACAATGAACCATGAATTTTGTAAGTGTGTTTATGAAGAAATTATAGCTATAGGATATGAAAAGAGCATGGAGTGAAGCCTTCAAGTCACAAGTTTAGGGTAAACCTAGAAGACAAATTTTGATATTTGCAGCCATTGAAACAAATGGGCCATTGTATTTTACAAATAGAAGTGAATTTTTTAGAGAATGCAAAAATTTAAATCCATGCCCTGAGAAAAATATCAAATTCAAAAGACATGTGCACATATGCAAGAATATACAAAGATTCCTTCATATTCTTGAAAGGTGAAAATAATGAAAACTCCAAATCATGATCTCCATGGCAGCCATAACCCAAAGAAGAGTCAAAACATCCAACATGAAAAAAGATACAAAAAGATAAGAATTTCCAACCTTTTTTTATTTAAGAAAAGCTCAAAACAAGCAATGTATTCTACAAAAATGACTTAGGCTCGGCCTCATGAATTTTTAGCATAAAACTAACATAAAGTAGCTTGAAATCTCTAGATCATGATCTCCATGGCAGCCAAGTGGAGGAGAAGATTAATAGAGAAATATATTCAAATTAGGTATCTATCTATCTCTGCATATATATACATATATATATACATATATACATATACATATACATATATACATATATATATATATACATATATATATATATATATATATATATATATACATATATATATATATATATATATGTATATATATATATATATATGCAGAGATAGATAGATACCTAATTTGAATGTAAATGAACAAGGTATAAATTGAATGTAGATACCTATATTTGTTGATCAACTGTTCAGTAATATATTAATTTCAATTTGCAAAATAGAAATATACATACCTTGTTAATTTAAATTCAAATTAGGTTATCTATCTATCTCTCTGCAAATATATATATATATATATTTCCCATAGCCCTATCCATTGTCATGAATACCTATATTTGGTGATGAACCGTACAGTAATATATAAATTTGACTATGCAATATATATATATATATGCAGAGATAGATAGATACCTAATTTGAATGTAAATGAACAAGGTATAAATTGAATGTAGATACCTATATTTGTTGATCAACTATTCAGTAATATATTAATTTCAATTTGCAAAATAGAAATATACATACCTTGTTAATTTACATTCAAATTAGGTTATCTATCTATCTCTCTGCAAATATATATATATATATATATATATATATATTTCCCACAGCCCTATCCATTTTCATGAAACTTACACATTTATCTATATTTGCAATATATATGGCCCTGTTCATTTTAATGAGACTTACGCATATCTCTCTCCCTATATATATATATATTTGCAGAGATAGATAGATAGCTAATTTGAAATTAATATATTACTGAATAGTTCATCAACAAATATAGGTATGTACATTCAATTTATACCTTGTTCATTTACATTGAAATTACATATCTATCTCTCTGCAAATATATTATATATATATAGGGGGAGAGAAATGTGTAAGTTTCATTAAAATGAATAGGGATATATATATATATTGCAGATATAGATAAATGTGTAAGTTTCATGAAAATGGATATGGCTGTGGGAAACATACGTGGATATGTATCATTTTGTGCAGCATATATTTCTACCATAACAGAGCTTAAAGGGAGACTGGCTGGTGACAGCATAAAGGATGGTTATGGAAATGACTTACCGAAAGAGCTGAAGGAGGAGAGCACATCGATCTGGAGGAGGTCATCGTCGCTCAGGAGCATGCAGCAGAAAGTGAGAAATTTGAAAAATTTGAATAAACTGTAATGTGTAACTTGCATCGCACAAATGAGGATTGCTTGCATAAATAGGTTTGTTGAATTTGAATTGGTAGCAAGTGGATTAATTTGAATTATGGGAGGGAATTTGATTTGCATTCATTTGAATTATGGGAGGGAATTTGATCTGCATTCAATGTATTAATGGTAGAAGGGATAGCTTAATGGGTACGTAGGAATTGGGTTGGTGATTTGAAGTGATATTAAGTTTGTTTTTGAATTGTAACCAGTTTTACATTTTTTTTATGATTATTGTTTTTTAGTGGATTTGTAAATAATAGAGTGATAATTAAGTGTTATATTGAAATTTTGCAATGCATAGTGAGCCTGAGAGTTCGTGTTTTTCAATTTTGCAGGAAAATTCAAAAAAAGTTTGGTTATTATGGACATCCGGGAACCAGTTGATAGTAAAAAGAATATGAGAAATGGGACATGTTGAAATGTATTTTGTTCAAATATATTTGGAATTAAATCACTTGGCAATGTCTTATGTACATGTCAACTCACTTTTAATGCAAGAAGACTTATATTTTGGTTAATAAAATATCCCTTCACAACAACCTTTTATTGGGAAGGTGGAAAAAATTATTTATATTGTGGAAATAAGATTATCATTATGCATTCACTTGATATTTTGAAATAGGAAAATAAATGTCCACTTGCATTCACCCACTATTGAGAAGGTGGCAACAAAAAAGTCAACCTATGATAGGACATACTATGAATTTAATATGAATATGTCATATCATATTTGAAAGGAAATTTGAAATTTTTATTGGTATAAAAATTACCCACCGGTGGGCCCCAGGCTGTCCATAGCTATAACAACTATGGGACCCTGTCCGACGATTGGCTCCTCTCCCTTAAACCCCTTTTAAAAAAATTCTAACTTTGAAACCATTTTTAAACAAGCTGAAATTCAAGGATTTTTAATGATAGGCAGTAGTATGACACAAGATGAAATGACTGCAGCAGAGTGCGGTCTACAGTATGATTTGATGCAAGGCAGAGGGTATGGGGTCTAATATATATTTTTGATTTAATTTCTTTAAAAATTTTCTAACTTTTTTGTAGGATTTTAAAATTTATTTTCCAAAAACCCGACAAATTATTTCAAAGCGACGAGACATTTTTATTTTTAATTTTATTTTTTTTTGAGGAAATTTGACGGCCGTATGACTATAAAATAGGGTATTTTACAATTTTTATTTTGCATATTTTTCAACTTCTCCAAAATAGGTCAAGTTATATATCAAAATTCGTCTCTCGGCCAACTTGAATCCAACCATGAGGTCCATTTTTTCCTAGGAGGTCATTTGTAAAATTTCCTCCACAAAACTCCCATTTGAATGCACAACCAATAAACCCTATTTTGCCAAAAAATTTCACACCCTAAATTTGCAACTACCCATCAAAATAGCAAACCCAAAACCCTCAGATCTGCAATAAAACACCTACAAAACCCTCATATATTTCCATTGCCTTTCATTCTTTGATGTAACCTAGGGTTATCCAATCCACAACCAATGCTCTGGTACCACTTGTAAGTAAACTTGCAGCCATCTAATGACAATTTCCACATAACCCAAAACTGAAATCATGCAAATAAGTGCTCAAAATCAACATGCAAGAGAATAGACAACATACCCATGAAATATGACACAAGATATACCCTAGGAAAACCCTCAAGAGGAAAAAACCCAGCCTCCGAAAGCATCCACAGTCCATGTATTATTCAACAATGAAAACTTATTACAATACATCTGCAAAGACTCCATGAACACTTTTGAAGCACAAGCTATCCATGCATTCCATGTGACCAAACATGAATCCACACATCCCATGCCATGCTTCAAACCCTCACATATGCACAAGCTCAACCTGCTAACCTACAATAAATTCTCCAACCTTAGACAACTACCCTTGTGGTTTCTTTTATAGAAACAAGCTCCCACAAAACCACCAAGTGGTATTACATAAACCATGTGCCAAAAACCATGAACTTACAATCATGTGACCCCACATTTAATATTGGGTACTTTATTATATTTTTTTCCCCAATATTAAATAATTACATTTTATAATTAAGTCCCAATGTTACATACAACATAAAGTGGCCCCAACTTATGGCTCCTAGTGATGCATGTTCATCTAGATGCCCCTAGGTGCACCACACACATAATAATAAATTAAACATTATAAGCATTATGCAAGGTGTACACCACCTAATTCTAACATGACCATGGGAATCATTACGATGGACATCATTGCTCATGCCTGGGAATTTTTTCTATTACTGGCTCCTAGGCAGTGGGATGCTTCTCTATATATACTACTGTTGCTCTTCAAAAAAGGGTTTTGAGTTTGGAGAATACAAAAAAAAATTGTGAAAAGACTCCAAGCCTTTGTAATTTTTTAGATTATTGTATTAAGATTCACAGACTGTACCATTGTTGTTTGGCCTTTCTATTTCTTAACTAATTGACAAAGCATTATACTATGCTTCTATTGTACTGAGTAATTTATTTGCAGAACTTCTATAATTTCAATATAAGTTTGTTGATTCAGACCATGTCCTAGAATCTTCTTTTTAGTAAATATGTATGGAAGTTATTTTATGTTATTTGATAAACTTCTTAGGCTTTTGATCTATGTTATCTGTTATTTCTAGACATGAAGATTGTTGAACAGGCCCTTAAATCCCATTCGAAAGGAAGATTTACCGTGCCCACACTTACATTTGGTGCATTGCTTTAGGTTAGATCTTTATTTTATATATCTGCTTCCTTTTCCCATTCCAAACCCCCCAAATACAAAAGGAGCCAACTTCTTTAAATAACTGGAGGTCACTCAGTTTAGTGCAATTGGTCCCCCTATTAACTGAGTTTCCCATAAGGCTGTTGCTTGACATTTTTAGGCATCAGTAGGTCTTCCAAGTTATAGTGTTTGGTAGAATGGTTTGAGTGTACAACAAAATTTCCAAAGTCTATAATATTGAGAGCTCTAAACACAATGAGAAGAAACCTCGAGAAGATAATGCAAAGAATGCCCATAATTTGTGTGAAAATGAAAATAAGGCAAGATAGAATTATGATCGTAGAGTTCCGTTCCCTATAGATATCAACCACCATACCTTTAGCTCATTTCAAATCTGGTTTACCATCCCTCCACATAATCATCAGCCACGTAAAGATAGTCATGCACACCACAAGCCATAATAAATCCTCAACCATTTTAAATTTGGAAATCACGATTAATAGTTGCTATTGCCTCTATAGGTAGGGGATATATTCAAAATCCATTCCCTAACACCTCTAACTCCAAGATTAGTGAAGACATTAGCTAATCCATTTCCCTCTCTCAAAATATGAGAGATGTAATACTCATCAAAAGAATTAAGAATATCAATAGAGTCCCTAATAAAAGAATCAATAGTCCATGAAGGGGTAGCATAATTCTTCAAATTATTGATGATATTGAAAGAGTCCCCCTCAAGCCATACTTTCTTATAGCCTTTGACTTGTGCCAACTTTAGACTATGATAAGCTGCTGCCGCTTCCGCATAGTGGTTTGTTTGGATTCCCAAAGGGAGCACCACAATAGAGACAATCCTACCATTAGAATTTGTGATCACTCCCCCACAACCTGTAGGTCCCAGGTTCCCTTAGCAACTCCATCAAAGTTAACATTCACCAAACCATCAAGAGGAGCTTTCCAAGCATCTTCCCTAGAGGTTTTCCCATTAGTCACTGGGAGGGAAATATCATAGGGTAGCTTCCACTTTTGTGCTATAGAGATATCATAGGGGATGAGATTAATCTTTGGCCCATTGTGAAAAGTGATCCCAACAACAAAATTTTCTTTAATAGTTGTACATATTTTATAGGCCATAGAGATAGCAGGGAGGGTAGAACTCCTAAAAATCTTGTTATTGCATTAAAGCCAAACACCCCAAGCAATGTGAGGAAGAGAAAGAGACCACATAGTCAACATAGCAGGATTAGATGAAGGTCCAACTCATTGAGACCACAAGTCCTTAATTGAAGTAGGAAACACCCAACTTAGGTTCCATAGAGAGAGCACATGGGCCCACACCATTCTAACAAATCTGTAACCAATCAACAAATGGCAAGCATTTTCGACTTCCTCTTCACAAAGAAAACAATTGTTAGGCATCAAAAAACCTCTTTTGACCCTATTGTCAGTAGTTAATATCTTGTTATGGAAAAAAGAGCCAAAATAAAACATTGACCTTAGGAATCAATCTAGAGGACCAAACAGAGGCCCAAAAAGGAGCAGGACCAACAAAGGAATCATTAATATGAAAAACTGAGGCAACAAAGAAGTTACCATTAGAAGAAGGATTCTAAAAAAAATTATCAAAAGAAGGGAGAGAAGGAATATGAACCAAAGAGAGGTCCTTAAAAAGATCCTCTAGTCCCGGGTCAACCTCGTGTAGCCTTTTCCAATAGCCCCCCTCAATATAATCAACAAAAAATATGCCAAACCTCCACACAAATAGATCCATGAAAGGTTGAGCCCATGGCTTATCTTTAAGAGGCCTACTACCAAACCAGTCATCTTCCCAAAACAAAATATTTATGCCATTTCTAATTTTCCAAAAAAAACCCTTGGACACAAGCCTACGGGCCTTAACCATACAATTCTAAAGAGTAGATCTAGACACGGGGAGGGTGGGGGAGGGGGGAGCAGGGTTGGGGGAGTGGGGGGGAAGTCATGAGATAAGAACCCCCTTATACCATTAGTACCACGTAAGTATTTGCTCCAAGCAATTTTCACCCATTCAATCTTAGCCAACATAAGGTTCCATAATTGTTTTCCAAGAAGGGTGATATTAAATTTTCTAATTCTACAGATTCCAAGAACACCAAAATTTTTGGGTCTATAGACATCATCCTAAGAAAAAAAATGAATTCTTCTCTTATCCTCAACACCAAACCAAAGGAAAATTTTATGAATTCCTTCCAATTTATCCACAAATTTTCTAGGCATATAAAATAGACTGAGAGCATAAACAAGAAGATTCTGAAAAGTATACTTAATCAGTTGCACTTTCTTGACTTAGCTCAACAATGCACCCTTCCAACCAACCAATTTAGAATTAAATTTATCAATCATTCCTCGCCAAAAAGATTCAAGGACATTAGAGCACAAGGGAAGAACCAAATAAGATGCAGGGAGTTCACCAATTTGGCACTGCAAAATTCTTGCAATTTTAGTCTGTTTGTGGACCAGAGTGTTGAAAAAGAAAATAACACTCTTGGGTAAGATAACCTTCTACCCCAACACAACCTCATACTTCTATAAAATAAGTTTAATAGCCTTAGTCTCCTTAATAGATGACTCTCCAAGCAGAAGAGAATCATCCACAAATTGCTGATGGGAACAAATAAGATTGTTGGAAGAGCGGGCTAAACCAGACATAACACCAGTGTTAATAAATCTCTAGATGAGACAACCCAAAGATTCCACCATGATAATAAACAAAAAAGGAGATATCAGATCTCCTTTCCTTAGATCCTTGGAACAATCAAAGAGAGGAGGAGACCCATTGATAAGGACAAAAAACTGAGGGGTGGAGAAAAGCTGAAGCACAAGAGCCACCAATTTCTCCCCAAAACCAAAAGAGGCCAAAATCTTAGAAAGAAAGCCCCAATCAAATCTATCATAAGATTTAAGTAAGTCAATATTTAGAATAAAACCAACATGCTTATTAACAGTAACAAAGTGAATATTCTCATGAACAAAGAGAATAGAATCCAAAATTTTCCTACCAACCATAAACCCATTTTGCTAAGTTTGTAGTTTGATTGCTATTGGCATCCTCTAATGGCTCAATAACTAAGCCCTTAAAGATGTAACTTAGATTAGATATCTGCACAAAGTAGTTATCTTGTTCAACATGAAGGTTCATTTCATTGTCAACCCAGGGATGTGAACTTGAAATGGGTCAGCACTGTTTGTGTACTAGGAATCAACTGTAGTTATCCTTACCCTATAACTAGAAAAGGAATAGTATTGAAAAAAATGATAAATTTGTTTTAGCATAAGTGTTGAACATTAATCAACAACTAAATTGAGCATCAAAAACTAAACTGAAATGGATGAAAAAAATAGAAATATTAGCAAATAGATAGGAAGTTACTCTATCTGCCTTGGCTGTAGGAACAGTCATAGAACAAAGTTCCAATGAACAAAAAAATAACTATTAAAATAAGTGGATGGAATTCTCACAAAGCATCCCCCATTGAATGAGTCTTCCCTAAGCTAACTCAGATGCAAAAAATCAAAGTATCATTTTATTCATTAGAAACATGATTACATCATATCAATAATAAGACTATATTACTTGAAACTAAAAATGCAAGTACAATATCAGAGCATCTAACCTTATGAAAAGGGATATCTGACCATTATTTATATAGGGAAAAGCTTCTAATTAACCCTAAGTAACTAGGAAGTCAACTTCAACATAATAGGAGGATGCCATTTATTGAAAGCATGAAAAAGAGGGAGGAAGTTATGCATGCACCAAATTTAGTCAAAGTAGACTTGCCTCAACGAGGATCCAACACAACAACACTTCCTAGATTTGCTCAAGTAATAGACATGATCATTTAAAAGGTAAGTTACAACTCCCATATGAGCTGGGAGTTTACTTCCATTATAAGTTTCCCTCGAGTGGCCTCTTTAATGACCATCTTTTTGACTTCCTTAGCAACCAACCAGCTGAGATAAAATTCTTCCACTTTGCAAGCTTCATTTATATCTACATCTTAATGTGAACCTACATAATGACATTAGCACACATAAAAAAATTGTATATCCATAGTTACCTTAAAATAAAATTCATTCAATCACATGTAAAATTAACATAGATATATCACATAGCAGGTTAATATTATCAAAATTCACAAGGATAAGTTCATGCCCAAAGTTAAAAAATTTGGGGAAATAGCATGGAGAGTATCAATAACCATGTGCTAAAGTCTATAGTAACGGCAACAAATATATGATAAACCCTATCAAAATTGAGCCATCATTTGGACTCATCAACCACCAACACCTTAGAGAAGATTTTATAAATTGAGTTACATAAGTTGATAGGATGAAAATCATCAAAAGAAGTAGCACCGGGTTTCTTAGACACAAGAAAAATGAAAGAGGAGTTCAATTCCTTCAAAAGAGAACTAGACCTGAAGAAATCCTTGGTAGCCACAACAACATCCTTAACAATAATTTCCCAAAAGGACTGAAAAAAGAACATAGGAAAGCCATTTGGACCCAACACCTTATTTCCTTCAAAAGAGAAAACAACACTTATAATTTTCTCCACCAAAGGAATGCACACCATCTTCCTATTAATATCATCATTTATGAGATGAGGGATATCCCTAAGAATATCCTGCTAACACACCAAGTCAAGCTCCCCCTCCACCGCAACTAGATTAGAAAAGTAGGAAGAAGCAGCAAACTGCAAATCAACATCCTTCTCCAAAACTTGATTATTGAAATTGATCATCTTGATTTAGTTAGAAGCCCTGTGTTTATGTGTAGAGAGGTGAAAAAAATTAGTATTCCCGTCCCCACTTTTCAACCACATAATCCTAGAATGTTTCTTCTAGAATCCTCCTTAGCAATAATATTATGTAATCTGGAGAGGACATTTTCTTTCATAACCAAGGCATGATCATACCTAGACACTTGGATTGATTGTTGCACAACTTGAAGCTCCTTAGAAACCCCCTCCTCCAAAAAAATGTGACCAAAAGAAGTTCGATTCCATTTTCTAACATTATCCTTTACATTAGCAAGATTTTTAGCAACTTTGAACATAGCCGAGCCATCCACATGAATGTTCCACCAATCATGAACCAAATTACTGAGATTGGGGTGACAAGTCCACATCTTCTCAAATCTAAAAAGAAATTTTTTCTTTCTGCCCAATAGATCCACCGACAAAGACAAGGGGAAGTGATCCAACCACAATCTTGTCAAAGCAGAGAGCAAATAGGAATAATGAACCAGCCACTCAGGGGTAATAAAAGCACGATCAAGCTTGACATGGATAAGAGATTCTCCCACTTGCCATTTCAACTAAGTGAAAGAAGAACCTTTGAGGTCCAAGTTAAGAAGATAATTATCATTAATAAGATTCATTAGATCATATCTATTGTCATCCATAATCTTCAAGCCACCTATCTTATTAGCATCATGCAAAGGAGTGTTAAAGTCCCCCATAACCAACCAATTATCAACAGGGTGCAACACTTTGAAGGAGCCAAGAGTCTCCCAAAAAACCTTTTTCTAGCACTCTTACAATTAGGAGCATATATGTTAGACAAAGTCCAAGATAACTTATCACACAAATGGTTAAAGGAAGTTGCCACATGGTTACAATCATTGAACACCTCAACCCTCTAAATCATCCTAAGATTCCAAAAAGTCACAATCCCTCCTGATACACCCACCACATCAAAGCAATGCATCCCACAATCCTTAAAAAGCTTATTCTTCAACCTATATAATTTATCCAAACCCATTTTAGTTTCTTGAATTAACACAATATTAGGGAAATAATCTCTTACTAGATTAGCAAGAAGATCATGCTTATGAGGGTGATTTAACCCCCTCATATTCCAAGAAATGATCTTCATAAGAGCTTTTAGGAAGTTCTCTTGGAGCACATCTCCAACAGAGTTCTCTGCATACCATCAGCAATATCCATGCGACTCTCCTTCTCTTTGGTAACATTCGTAGGAGGGCGGCCTCTACCTCTTGACTCAAACCCACAGTATGACCTTTGTCTATTCCTTTTCACAACTCCCAGTGAAGGAGAATATTTTTTCCTGTTACGCTCTCGAACCAGAATATAAGGAGGATTATCCAGATCCTTAAGTTCCCCATTGCCCTTAACTTCAGACAAAAACTCCAATCCTTCAACCTTTGAACCATCATCTTGTACCTGAATCACCCCCAAAGGAGGAGAGCCTAAACCATCATTTACAAAAGCCTTATCAACCTCCGTAACTTCAGTCCTCACCTCTTCCATAGACTCCATTGTATGATGACTAGGGGAGGAAATATCCTCGTCTCCCTGCTCTTGTTCCCGATTCAACTCTACCAAGTCCACTTGGCCCTCAGGATTATCAACCTTCTCAGCCACTACCAAGCCCATTTCCATAGGATTTTTAATCATAGCTTCGCATAGGGCTGATCCCCCTTTTTCCAAAGGCTCCAAGTCATGTTCTCGAGCTTTCTCCTTCTCTCTCCACTGTTTAGTCACTTGCTTCAACACTTTGAGAGGATATTTCTTTTCCCAGTGACCAAATTTTTTACAATGGAAGTAAGCAAAAGGATTTGACTCAAATTCAATTGCTTGTTCCCAAACCCCAAACTTAGGCAAATTAGCTGATTGGTCCACATTCACACAAAATATGGTGTAAACTAGCCGCTTCCTGGAAGTCATCATTTGAACAATTGACTACAAACACCCAAAAGTGCTTGCAATCCATTTAAACACTTCCTCATCCCAGAATTCCATAGGGAGACCAAGAAGTCTAACCCAGACTGAAGTAGTTGAAAAGGAGCAGGAGTTCAAGTTAAGACCTGGTTCCCACCTTTTCAACATCAAAGAGGACTTCCCAATGAACCATGGGCCACCTCTCAACACCACCACTAAATCATCTTCACAATTGAATGTGAAAGAAAAGAAAACTTTAGCCATTGTAGCCACATCAATCTATCCCTTAGGTTTCCATCGATTTAAAAAAAACTTGTGCACTAGCTCAATATGAGGTCGAGGTCCAATTTTTTTTCCCAATAAAGCCATATCCATATTTGACATGCTTTTATCAACAATACAGTCTAGGACATAGATAGAGTATTCTCCAATCTTCACATTAGCAACAAACAACACATGAGGAGAAATACTTTTAACTTTAGGCTTAGCCCCAAATAGAGTCACCCACTTAAGAGAAGAAACCAACAAGAAATCATTCTTAGTCTTATCAATCCCAAGACCTACAACATTAGGAGTCCCATCACAAGCACCAGACGACAGGCTTGGCCCAGAATTTTCAGCCCTGAGATTTCCCTTTTCAGAGAAGGACATCAGGGGATGCATTAGACACACAACCTTTAGAGCCTCTTTCTATGGCATAGAAATTTGGATAATCTTGAGAAAAGAGACAATTTATTGCTTAATTTGGACCTACTTTTGAATACCCCTGCATTATTCATTCTTCAAAACAACATTTATAGGCCCCTATGACCCATTATTTTTTATCTAGAGGCATGCTTCACTTAAAAATCATCCAAATCCTGACAAATAACACTTAATTCATTCATATTCTGAAAACCAACCTCCAAAAACCACTACTGGGACCCATTTGCCACCTTGGGTGAATGAGTCCCCTCTAGTGGGACCTATTTTCCAAGGGTGGCGAATGAGTCCCTTTTGGGGTAAAATTCAATTTTGAGCGGGAATTTCACCAATTTAATTCAATTTTTTAGTGGATGTCAGCCTCTTAGGTCTAAAAAATGGGAAAATTAGGTGTTGATGCCTATAAATACACATTTTAGGTCATTTTTCACATCTCTTAGTCATTTTTACATATCAATCTAATTCATTCCCCTGCTTTTGAGCTCCATGCCCAAATTCCCATTTGGCCATTTTTTAGTACATGGGGATTGGATCTCATTGGAAAAATTTCACCACCTTCCTTTTCCAGACATACATTTATCATAACCACAATAAACTATTTCACAAAATGGGTGGAAGCTATTCCTCTTTGATCTAGAAATTCTGAAGTAATTTGTCGTTTCATATTGGAACACATAATTGCTCGCTTCGGCCTTCCTTCCACAATATTTTTAGACAATGGAACCCCATTTAAGAATAATGATGTAAATAAATTTCTTAAAACATTCAACATTCGACATTGATTTTCCACACCGTACTATCTACAATCCAATGGAAAAGCTGAAAGTACTAATAAGATTCTCAAAAAAATCAAAGAAAATTGTTAACAAACATCATAAGGATTGGCATACACAGTTACATTATGCACTATGGGCTTATCAAATGAGTGTTAGATTATCCACGAGAAATACACCCTATAACCTTGTTTATGGTACTGATGTGATCATGCCTTTGGAGTTAGAAATTCCTACGCTACAAATTGCTCTTCAAGATCTTATTGATGATACCACTTATAAAGACCACAACTTGAGATGCTCAACAAAAAGAATATCAATGCTCTTGAGCATCTCTAGGCTTACATTAAACAATTACAACAAAAACACAATACTCATGTCATTCCTCAAACATTTCGTAAGGGTGATTTCTTTCTCTATGAGAATCAATGCAATACTCATGTTGAACCTAAAGACAGAGATAAATTTAGCCCTAATTGGCTAGGACCTTATATAATCGATACCAGTTACGAGTTTGGAGCTTACGTATTAACAGAGTGCGATGGAATTCCCCTTAAGGAGCCTATTAATGTCGTGCATTTGCATTAGTATTACCTCTAGTCTCTTTGAATAGTATGAATAAAAAATCAATGTTGTCTAAAGTTATTTGGTTAAATTCTAAATACTTTCACATTGCTTCATTCTCGACAACTAATCATATGTTTGTCTTGAATGCTAGGATAATTATTTAAGTTATTTTTATAATTACTTTAGGTTTCATACTATTCACCCTCGTGTTATGTTAAAGTTTGATCCTTATATGAATTATAGGTGTATCTAATTTAACATACCTCTTTAAACTAATAATGTTGTATCTAAAGTGAAACTGAAATATGTTTTACATTAGATCACATCAATCATGTAGCTATTAATTAAATAATTTTCCAACAAGTTATTTAATTAATCACATTGCTATTTAACATTTAATCACAATAAGACATATTGCAAAACATCACATGCTCATATATATATATCCAAAGTTTTATGTACATCTCATCATAATATACAAAATCACCAAGGTCTGTGAGAATTAGACCCCTCAGGCTTTGGTGCTTGTGATCTGGTCCCTGAATGTCATGAGATGGTCATGTGTGATGATGATCGTGATCTGCCAACTCTGAGTGCAAACTCTAGACCCTGTACTCGCCCAAGAGCTACATGACCCTCCTCTACTATCTGATCCCTCTCTGCCTGTAGTTGTGATATCTTGCATGTAGTCTCTCCACCTCTATTGGAGTTTGGGATGCCTGTCCTACGGTCTTAGCTTGACAAAGTTGTCTCCTCATGCTCTCATAAGTTGCCTGTAGCCTCACAAAAGGTTTGAGTGACTTTGGATCCTCCTCCATGATCAGTGGGGGCACAAAATTAGGGTCCATATGCTCCTCGTCAATGGATGCAGGTACTATCTCTACAACAGCTTGACGATAGATCACTCTTGCAAGGTAGAAACAATACATAATCAGTAAACATCATCATGATATATATATATAAAGCATAAACACTAAAGTACATGCATAAAATCAAATATCATCACGTATATCTCTAGTAGGTTGAGAGATATCAACCTCATCCTCTTTGAGGGGCACAAAGGACATGCTAGCCTCCCGGTGATCATGGGTACTGATATCTGCTATAGCTACTATTCGTGATCTGGTCACACAAATATGCGAGGTCTCTCCCCACTCGTGCCGATCCTCAAATTCTACCTCATCACACTCACTCAAGGGTGGCTCCTCCTCATATTCATCATTCTCTCCTCCATCCTAGCCCTCATAATCAGGATCAACATTTGAATCATACTCATCATTGATAACATCAGTGAATATATCTACCACCCTATATCACACATCCTTGGCCCTGTCCTCTACCTCATCTCCCTCATCTGGTGGTATTCTGGTATCACCTCTAGGGACGTCCATTGGAAATAAAAGAGCTGGCCGTGTTGCTAACCACCACTCCTCATGCTCATCTATGTTGTCGACATCATTAGCATCAGAGATCGGTGGCCGATCGTGATCTAAATCATCAGAGTCACTCTAGAAAACATGGTCTATAGTGAGTTGTACAGTATCACTTGGCCTCCGGGCACTCCACATTGATCTCTTGATGAAGGGGAAAGCTCTTGGTGTTTTCACTTGCCCAAACTATCGCATGACTCGACCATAATAGAAAGGACATACTACATAGTCATGTTGACCAACTAAAAATTTGTCCATCTAGCGTACACATATCCTAACTTTCTATTGCATAATTTCATCATTTACACTCATCATTTGACTTAGATTACTAGGTTTTGTGAGTTGAATGTCAAGTTGTCTTTTCCCAGATTTTGCTTAGTGGTGAACCCTTCAAAGCTTAAAGAACCCTCCCCTACCTAGTCTTCCTTGTTGAGAATTGACTCACCCTTTTTTTTGATAGTCAATCCAATTTGGGATCCTAGGGAATATTTGTATGGAAATTAGAGAATAGTCATGTTCTATGACCTAGGCCATAAAGAACGCCCATTTCCCTATTGATCAAACCAATTTTGGATTGCCCTAGTTGAACCCCTACCTCATAGAGGAGATCTTTTATATAGAGCTTATTTTAGGTATAAGATAGGGTCTCGGTGCCAAAGGGTGGTTTTCCTCCATATAGTCAGGCTATCACTTTGAAGGCCCCCTTGCATGTACAACATCATGCTTCATCCTCTGCCCCTCCAAAGGGGAAACAAAATCTCTCTCTTGCCCTTGTTCCTTCCCCTTCTTCTTTTTCTACCACTTCTTATGCACCCTCTACTTCCTCCTATCCTTTGGTGGTATATTCCATTCCTTCTAATATGCCTAGCATAGGAAAAAGGACAAGTGCCCATGTTGTGGAAGGTGAAGCCTCAATTTTTTCAACTTCCAATTCTTCCCACGATTCCCTAACCCACCCTTTATGACAAGGGGAAGCATTCTTATGGGGTTGTTCTTGAGTCTCGACCTCTATCTATTCCTCAAGTTACCTTTGAGGTAGTGAATGGAAAGGGGCCCAATGTCAAGATTCTTGTGCCTATTTCTATTTTTGTACCTCATCTTCTTACTTCTCCTCAAGAGTCCACCCTTCCACCAGAAACAGTTTTGGAGGTTGGTCCTCTAGTAGAATAGGAGCCCCTAGCGTCTTCTCAAGTTGTGTCTTCTTGTGCACACAACAATCGTAACTGGCTTGTGCACAAGTGTATCCATTGAAAAAAGGCTCTAGCTAAGGAGCAATTTATCTTATAGAAGATCACAGAGCAGACTAGTGGCTCTTATTTTTCTTCTTCTATTTTAGTTGCTCCATCTTGTCTCTTTTTCTACCTCAATTCACATCACCTCGATCCTTCTTCTAGCTTCATTGATAGAACTTGATGAACCTCCCCCTAAAATGGTGCAGGTGTTCATCATTCCCTCTATGGAATCATCCCTTCTTACCTCTCCTCCTAATATTCCTCCTATACAGGAGGGGTACTGAGCGCTCAAGACCCTAGGTCATGGGAGGGTCTACAATGATTAGCTTCCCTAATCTACCTCATGCTGAGGATTGCTTAAGATAAGCTTAATGTTTTAGGAGGGTGAAAAGGAAGGGAAATTGACCTACCACTATCCTTATGCCAAACTGAGAGGTTTAGGAACCTAGGTGAGTAAATTCTTGAGTCTAAACTATAACCTCAACAACTCTCTACTAGAAGACTCTAGCACAAAAGATGGATGTTAGTGTAGTGCATTAGTGTCCTCAATGGGTGTTGGCATCCATACGAATAGGGAGTATGAAATATAGTTAAGATTGATATGGAATTAACTAATCTAACTGACAAGTATGGTTTTAAGCAATAGTCAAAAGATGGAAAGAACTAAATAGCTAGAACAACAAGAATACTTTAACCTAAGAAATGAAAGATGATGGGAAAAGGGTGGTAGAGATACAAATCACAAGCGGTATAGCCTCATGCAAGCTCCAGAAAAACATGATCACCTACACACAGTAAAACAAGGAAAAATTTTGGGGTTGTTTTAGTGCTTGCTATAGTCAAATCCCCATTTCAGTGTTCCCACCTCCACAGATAGGCAGAATAGCCACGATATAAAAAATGCAATAAAGAAAGTAATAGAAGAAATTTTAAATAATGGTAACAACAATATGCTATGAAATCAAATGAAAATTCTAAAAGAAATGGATATCACCTCCCAAACAAGGTACCCTCCAGCACATGAAGGGAGATGGGAGCTTGCAAGCCTGTAAGTGCCACTATTGTCACAACAATGTGAGAAGATAAACTGGTAGAGAAACTCCTTGGGGCTTCAAAAGTGGACAAAGCTATGAAAATGAGGTGTGTAGTAGCAAGTGGAGTTCAAGAAATGTCTTTAAGTGTGAAGAATATTGAATTGAATGAATGAGAGAGTGTTTTAGGATGAATAGAATCCCTAAAGAGTTGTTCAAGGTCGATCAAGGGCATAGGGGTGTAACTCTTCATTTCCAATGGATAAGTGTAATGCATCTGCACATTCTAGAGGCAATAATCCTATCAAGATGGCAACACAATGCATAGGCATCTATGCACCATGCTAGTTTCCCCAACAAAATTCCCCCACTGACACTACAAATAGCCGCCAAGTGGGTGGAAGCAAAATGGATGAAGTGGAAAAGCATTGTCGGGTTTAATTTTTCTAAGGTGATGGGTGTAATTTATGGGGAATTTGCAAGGGGTGAAAATTCACTCCATTACATTTTTCCCCCACTTTAGCAAGCATATCTGCTACCATATGTGAGGTAAAGTAGATCAAAAGAGTTCAAAGAAAGTATATCTAAACCATCAAGGAAGTAGACTGAAATCTAACCCACCCAAAAGCATAGGAAAAGAAGCTAGCTCCATAGGTCCTCAGACCTAAGGAGAGTTGAAAAAATGTATTGTAGGTTTGTAGACCTATGGAAGGGTGAACAAAGAGGATGTGCAGGTTCGTAGACTTATAGAGTTGAACAAAGAGATCCCGCATGATTTAAGCACTTCACAGGTCCTTAGAATTACAAATGAGGTGCCCCCTAGGTGCTCGACCTTGAAGGAAGCTAGATGATAGAGGATCCACAAAGTCTGATGGGGCCTTACAAGTACTTGGTCCTACGAGGCTAATTAAAAAGCAGCTTCATAGGTGAACCTGCAAAGCAACATGTTAATCCATTGACAAAACATGTTAGATATAAAAAAGAAGGCACATATACAAATAGGAAAACAGTCATTCAGACAGTCAACAATTGAAGGAAGAGATTTGAAAGGGGTCCCTTGAGAACCCTTCAAAAGAAAAAGGGGGTCCACTCAAGGGATGCTCTATTTGAAAGTGAATGTTTTTGAAAAGAGAACATTTTTTTCAATGATTCTAGCATCAAGGATTCCTTCTGAAAGATTCATTTCATCAAGGAATTCAAACTTGAAATAATGTTCCATCACAAGGGCAAGTAAATATTCTCTTATGAATCTGAGATGAAAGAAAAATACACCTTTTAAAAATCAAAGTAGTATGATAGCCAACTTTAGGATGGTGTGTCCTAGACACAAAGGCACATGACATCCTCAGGAGAGAAAAGAAAGAATGAAAGTGATGTTGTGGCCCATAGAATATGATGAGATGTAACTGTGGTAATGGGTATGTGCTGGATCATCATGGAAAAAATAGGCCCTTAAGTGGTGAAATATTTAGAAAAATCAGAGTTAGGCAACTTGACATAAGAATTTGAATAAGTTATCTATATTATTTCAAAAATATGTAAGAATAGAATTTGTAGCAAATTGAATGTAGTTTCTAAACTACTAGGTTTAATTTATTTATTTTTAATTCTATTTGGTGAAAATTTGAAATTTCAATGCAGTATTACTTAAATTTTAGGGAAAAAATAAGTAGGTGTCTATCTGACCACCCTAACCACAATAAAATAATAATATTTTT
>VDFB02033251.1:0-38732 GCA_007258455.2 Sequoia sempervirens
TAACTATCTAACAATAGAGTTTGGATTAAAACTATCCAAGATGTGACCTAAGCCTAATTAGAGTTCCAATTTTAGCTCAACACTACTTCACAATCAGCTCTGCAATAAAATGATATTCACACATACACACATAGGAGTACATGAAGCATCATCTTCATCAATGAAATAATTACCCTTATATATCTGCTACATGAGATTCCATGACTACTTCGTCAGCCAGGAAAATAAAATATATTTGCAATGTCGGCCTAGATTTACAAATAAAATTTTAATGTGAATCCACTAAGGTCAGCCACAACATAGTGGAGAACCAAATTAACATCTCCAATATTAAAAGACTTTAATTAATTTCACCTCAAAGATCCACAACATCACCAACATGTTGGCCATAAACATGATAAAATGAACATGTGCAAGAAAATATATTCATTCACAAGCTCACTAATTAATGTGGACGTACCAAAAAGATAGACAATGATCTAGAGACATTAGAGAACACCAAGAAACAATAGAGAAGCATCCACAACAACTAAGATTAATAGAATTATAAAGGACTTATTCACAAACACTAACAGAGACCATATAAACACTATCAGAGCACAACATACTCAAAACTTCACGCAGACCTTTAAAAATTTGGGTAGATGATCTAGATAAAATAAAAAATAAACCCTTTAATCCACATCAACTAATCATCAATGTACATAATAGGAAACCATCATGACCTGCACAGTTCCACTAGGAACACAAAACACTTTCTCTTACAATTTTCTCAATATCCTTAACATATAAAACAATTGATACACCAAATGCTAATAGTGTTGACATCAATCACAACCACATATCAGAAACCATGTCCACAACATCCAAGAACTATGAGAATAGCACACTCTGGATGAGCAATTGTAGAAACAACCTTCACAAGCACAAGAGAAGACAATTCATCGAAGAGAAAATGCATAATTGAGAATGAGATGTATGAGAAGTACAAGAATAAACTAATCAAAAAGATTTACCCTAAGTTAAAACTTAAATACTCTAACACTCCTGCCCCCTTAAGTTAAACTTAGGGAGAATGAAGATGCAAAAATACAACAAAATGCAATATGGGTCCTAGCTACAAAACCATGTTAGGTACCCATTTAAAAAGAAATCTCTCACAATAGGAGAAAAGTAGAAAAAACCCGTGGGAAAAAACCTGTCTCCAAAAGAGAGAAAAGAAAACAAAAAAAGATGCATAGATGGAGGATTCAATCACACCCCCTAAGTACAACATCCATCATGTATATGCAATCAATGATCCCCCCATGCGAGGGAAAACATGAGATATCATATCCCCCCATAATGAAGAAGCTCAAATGTTGATGAAGTATACATGAAAACAAAAGATGATTGAATGCCTATAATCAACACCTCTTCCCTTAGGAAAAAACAATTCCATAGAATGAAGAAGGAACCAATCCATATCTAACTAAGAAGGAGATTGAAGTATCCAAAAAGAGAAATCCATCACATGATCATGATCAAACACAACCAAAAGATGCAAAAACTCAAGAGAAGGAAGAACCAAGTCAACCTCCAAAAACAAGTTGAGTTAATCAACTGGCATGCTACAACTATCATCAAAGAGGAGAGAAATCCCCTCAATTGAATCTCCTAGATCTATAATGTGGGTCTCTACAAATGAATCAGAGATTCGTACTAAGTACTCATCGAACAAAACAATATTTGAGGGATCAAAGATAGCATGTTGTGTTGGAAATCAAACCTCTAAAGCAATAGGAACAATATCAACATGAGTCTAAAGTACCCCAAAATGAAGATGACCAATATTACTATCAAAACTTCCCAAGGGTGTGTGAGGTACGTAGTCATCCTCCGTAACAAAGTGGGAAAATCTATATAGTTGAGACTCATGATTAGCATTACCAACAACAATGGGTTTTCTAGAATCAACTTCTCTGATAAACACACAATCAGTTGTAAACTCCATAGTCTTAGGGTCTTCACCACATGTTATATAGTATATTCATAGAAGATTTGTGCGCAACTCTGAAATGCACAGTACGTCTCAAAAGAAGACATAACCTACATCAACAATGCATATCCCCTAAACATCCAAAAACCTATTATTTCCCAGTGAAATTTTTGGAGTTTCAAAGGGGTGTAATACCATGAATGGATAAGGTGAAGAAATTGTGTTGTGAGATGCACCAAAATCTAGGAACCATCTAACACATCCAAAATCAACTACAAAAGTGACCAATGGATGTCCCTTACCCATGTAGTGCTTATTTTCTTTACTGTTTGCAATTCCTACACTACCAGACTATGTGTGCTTGGTGGATGGAGAAAATGAAGATGCGAAGGCTATAGAAGAAGTAATAGAAGATGGGAGTGGGATATTTTTTTCTAGAGAAGGTGGGAGAGCTCATCTATCTTCTTTGTGTAATAATAATCATCATCACGCCCCTTCTTTTTATAGTATACACAACTGGCTTTCTCCTTCTTTGGATTTTCTTCTTTTTTAGTGGTGGGGGTCTCATTTGAATCTTTTTTACATTTAGGCTTCTTCTTCCCCTTACTCTTTGAGCCATGTGCAACCAATGTATGATTTATATGGACCCCCTCCAACTGGGAAAGTTTGGATTGCTCCCTTGTTAACTAGTCATATAAGATCTCAAAAGAGGGAATTTGGAATGCATTGCCTAAGGAATCCATTATGGATTAAAAGGTAGAGGAAAATATAGCAAAAGGGCCTCTTAACTTAGACAAAAACAAGAAAATAGACTAATTGGTTTTTGTATTTCCACATCCTACTAGTTGTGACCTTACTGATTTTAATTTCACTAGGAAGTCATCAATAGTATGAAATGCTTCAAGGATAAGATAGTTTAACTTAGCCTCCAATTGGAATGCACGAATCTCACTAACCTAGCTAAATAGGTCTTCTAACTTATCCCATATTTCTTTGGGTGTACCCAACTAATCAACATGGAAAAGGAGACATTTTGAAAAATTTAACTTCATCAACCCCATAGCTTGGTCACATTTATTTTGATTGGAAAATATTTCATATTTTTTGGTGAAGGTGTGTTGGGTAGCATTTAGAGTGGACCAAAAACTTTGGGACTCAAGCAATCTATGCATTTTCATTTTCTAGGTGTGGTAATTATGGGGAGTTAGTAATTCAATAGATGTAGGGGGATCCATGATAAAAAATTACACTAAAAGGAAAAACTTACCCAATCTGAGAAAAACACCCAATAAAGCAGGCTCTATTGCAATTTATTTTTTCACCATTTTTCCAAAATTACTAAAAGAAAAAAATAATTATTGGAAAATGGGAAAAAAATTGAGCAAAATAATTATGGGCACCTTTGTAAAGGATTCACCAAGTTCGACCGATCAAGTTAATGCACAAGGCATTGATCTTTGTATCCTCCAAGTACATGAATAGCCTGACATTGGTGAAGAACAATTTACCCTTCTTGCACGAGTGAGCCTCTTCGAACACTGAGAATTTCTCACAATGTGAAATCATCAATCTATTTGAATAGCTAAAGTCAAATACCAATAGGCAATATGGGATAAATCAATTTGTATTCAAAAAAACTTTGGGCCCACTTCACTTTGGTTGCACAATGAAGCCCTACATATTTCAATCAAAATTTATAAAACATAAAGGTTGTGTTGCTTAGAAAAACACAAACAACTTACTCTTTCAAACACCTCAAATCAGTAAATGAAGGACTCTAAATAGAAAAGGAAGGAGTTGTAGTGGGGTTTCTCTGATACCATGTGAGAGCAGCACAACCAGTATGACCAAATGTAGAAACAACCTTCACAAGCACAAGAGAAGATAATTCATCGAAGAGAAAATGCATTGAGAATGAGATGTTTAAATTTTATAGAATGCATGCCTTATAAAGGTAAGAAAATAATGGTATTTGGTAAACAACCACCCAGTAGAGAAAGTGTGGGAAAAAACTAATAAAAAAGATATATCCTAAGTTAAAACTTAAATACTCTAATAGATACCCTAAGTCAGTCCCCATAATCACTATGGAAGAGGAAAGGGAGACAACTAAGATTGATGGCAACGACCAAAAAGAGGGGAAGGAAACCATGATATAGGGAGGGTTATTCCTACTTGTTGGGAGATGATATTTCCTCACAGAACTATAATTTGGAATTGTGATGGTAGTTTGAGGGTTTTATTTACTGATTTCACTCACCATTCATTTCCATTATTCTTTTGCGTTGCTCCCACCCCGTCTCTTAACTCGTGTGCATTCTTTGTAGGCATGTCGTTTAAGGCATAATAGATGGGAGTATTTTTTTTCAATTATTTTAATTTCTTCACCATATTTCCTAGAATTTATTCTCACGAGGTAAAGGATGTTGCAATATTAATATCTAAATGTGTTCATTGTCAGGATCTTGGTCATGACCTCCAATTTAATCAATGTGCTTTAAAACCCATGTTGAAATCTTATTTTTTAGCTTCAACTTGCCTTCATTGATGAGGAGGAAATCAACACTACTAGGGGGTAGTTGAATGCAAAGTAGGGTGTTTCCATGGAAGGACATGACCTCTCTCGATCATAGGTCGAGGCTTGTGAGGAGATGAAGCCCTATTTCTAGGTTGATGGTGCATGGATCCATTTATTTATTCCATTTTTTTAAATTTTATTTATTATGATTTTTCTTTTGAAACTAGGCTAGGTTTTCTTAGATTTTCATTGAGAATCTACATATTACTCTTATTACTATTTTTTTTCTTCTTTTTTCGTACCATCTTTTCATGTCTCTATTGTGTGTATATTTACCAAACAACAAGATTGACTATAGGATTGATTACAGACCATCCTACTTACATGGACCTGGTTACATACTAGCTACATTGGTGGTTAAGATGGCTAATGATCTTATGAAAAACCCTTGGCCTTATATATCTTTAACTAATACAAAAGCTTGGTGTGTCAAGTTTCTTTCTTACCTGGTGTAAGATTCTACTGGCAAGTTCATGTGACATCATTTTAAATATTCTTATAAAATACCCCAACTCATAGGGGACTACTTTGTAACAAATTTCAAATAAAATAAAATAAGGAACTTGGAGCTATATTCACTATTTACTTGTGTTATAAGGAATTGAAAATGTACTTGATGCAATGAATCATTACTACTACACATATCAAAATTCCATAAATATTACTCTTTCTTTTCGTTTTCTTTGCTCATGCATAGGTATACGTCAAACATTCATGCATGGAGTTAAAATGTTGTTTCTTTTATCTTTCTTTCCATGTAGTAGATAACCTAGAGAGAATAAATAAATGTGAGAAGAAAGATTCTTTACTACAGACATATTCCAAGCCTTAGAATATAGTTATAGGTCTATTCACCTCACCAATTTGCATATACATATTTCAAAATAAGGAAAATAACATAAATTTCTTTTCTCTTTTTTTTTGCTCCATACACAATAACAAAAATAAGGAATTTTCTTTATGTTTCAAAATATATGCAAAATAGATAACATTGAAATCAAACATCCTTGTTCCTTTTAGAAATGAAAAAGAATACATGATCATAATGAAGAAAGAAAGAGTGTCCCAATATAGAATGCATCCATTCTATTATGTAACAAAATAGCCTACTATAAATATACATATATTTATACAACCAAATCCCTTCTTTCTTTGAGGCCATTCAAATAGAAGACAATAATAGGATAATGTTATTCTTTACATAGTTTTTCCAAAATATGTAATAACATGGAACTTCTATTGGAAATATCTTACACTTCATTTGGGAAATACACGACTCCCTCTATTTGATAGAAGATACTGTATAAGAATATCTACATGTGTTCTTAATCAGGCAACAAATGACACATCTCTCCAAGCACAATAATATGGAAGACTACATCTTTACAAAAATGAAACTAGAGTTATCTATTTATAGGAATGAACCATGTGTCTGGAATTTCTTCTACCACTGGTTGTACCATGGGTTTATCCTTAGATTTCTTTTCTTTTACCTTTTCCCACATGGCACCCCATTTATCCATCTATTGTTTAATATTGACCTCATTTTCCTTAGAAATTTCATCCAAAACCATAAGAGTCTCTCCAAGTGCGTATTTGAAACTAGCCATATCAATAGAAGGGGGAGAAGTAAAGAATGTTGTAGCTCTCTAAGATGCAAACCTTTTCTATACACTAGAATTTTTTGTTACCCTTTCCTCCTCATCAATAGTAGGTTTGGTCCTTGGTTTTGTTGTAGAGGAAGATGGACCTTTAGATTTCAATTTTGTTTTAACTTTTCCTAACTTGACATATTTTTTTCTTATTAGTTGGATTTAGTGGAACTCCTTGAATTGAAGCTTTAGGTGTTTTCTCTTCAATTCTTGTACCACCATCTATCTTACTAGTTTTCCTCTTCTTTTTAGTAGGTTCCCAACTCCCAAATGTAGTTTCATTTCTTTTTTTCCTTCTTTTATCTTGCCATTAAGTTGGTTCAATTAAATTTTCTATTAAAACTTTAGAAAATTTATTTATCTAATGTTGAGTACATAATTGAACTGGTGTAGATAGTTGTTCAATTGATGTCATTTCTTTACCCTAGTGATCCAGGTCTAGGATAGGTTCATCATACATCCTATCTTCATTGTAAGATTTATTAAAAAATTCACCATCATCCTTCTCCAACTGATCTGGAATATCATGAAGCATAAGAATTTGAGTAGATTCTAATGACAATCTTTCATATTTTATTTTCCTTTGTGTTCATCTTCACAATTAAGCCAATAATCTTCTAGGTTTTGGACATGAGAATGATAACTAGCTATGTTCTTAGAAATATTCCCTTCAAGATCATAATACATCATTTGAAGTGGGAAATATTCAAAATTATATGTTCTCAATTCTTCTTCACACAAGGCAACTCTCTTGATTGCACTACATTTATAAGTCCCTATCACAATAGGAAATTTGAAGGAAGCCTTCTTACAAGCAGACTATAAAGAGCTTGATATGACTTTAATTGTCTCACCAATTCTAATAACATAGTTTGATATATGGGATACCTAGGTAGCATGAAAGGATTTTCATCAAACCCTTCCACCCTAATGTAGGACAAAGTGGGGAACTTAATCTACAAGTCTCCCATCAGTCTGATGAAACTTTGTGCTTCAAAAGAAAACCTTTTGGATTTTTTCCTTCCATCATTCTAACAAGCATCATGGACAACACATCCTTAACTCTTCTATAATTCTCTTTTTATCTGTGGATAGTGATTTGGGATAGATGAGCATATATTAAAATATTTCCTACTTCTCTACCCAGAGTACTAATCCTTTTCAACCCTTGTTTACTTTCCCTTATGGTACAAGAATAAATAGCATATGAAGACATATAAGAACATCTAGTTTTGCAAAATTTCATTCTCTATTCATCCAATTTATCACTAATAAACTTTCCCCAATGAATTTGCATGGTACTATCCATTAGTCTAGATATTATCATAAACATCTCTAGTTAAAATTTACTAGCATCTCACAACCCAACTATCCTTATCAACATACGTATAACATCTTCAACATCTAGGTTGAACATAGATCTTATAATTTATTTTTTCTATTTGCTAATTGGCTCTTGGTGCCATTGGGTACTCATAATTTCTATGTTTGGATCTTCAACATTTTGATAAGTTTTGGCTTTTTCCCTCACATCTATATTATACATCTGAGTGAATATAGGAAGCAAAAATTTGTATGTAATTCCTTTCTTGGAGAGATATACATAAGTTCTTCCCTCCTTCCCAATGATTTTTTTTTTTGGGTTGTAATGATTTATACATTCCATGACTAATTTAGGGGCCTCCATTGCTAGTGAAAACCCTCTTGCTAAGAGTAACCCACATTCTATAATATTTTTGGTACACTGAGAAGCATTTTCCTGCCGTACACAAGTGTGAATTTCAACATTGGAAGACTACCTCATATGAGTATATGTAACTACCATGCCAATTGGTATGGCTTGTGAACTACAATATTTGAATGCATCTTCTTCCTTTGCTTCAGAGGTACTCATGTTTATTGGTGTGTTCTACATTTTAAAATGTGTGTCTTTTGTGCGAGTTAGGGTTAAAATTAACCAAATTTCTTACAAATTTATAAAACTTTCAGTTCACCTTTCAGTTAAATTCAAATGAAAAAAAAATCAACATTTCAAATTTTCAAAGGGAAATAACATTTTTCAATATTTTCATGTGTTCAAATGATTAAAAAAATATCAATTATTTGAAACATACTTGGTTCTTGTTGATGATGAAACTATTTCAATTCACCTTTAGGTTAAATTCAAATAAGAAAAAATCAGCATTTCAAATTTTCAAAGGGAAATACCATTTTTCAATATTTTCATGGGTGAAAATGATTAACAAAATATCAATTATTTGAAACATACTTGGTTCTTGTTGATGATGAAACTATTTTTAGAATGAAGCCTCAAAACCCTTGGTATTTGTGTTCTTAGTTTCTTAAAATTTACCTTTCCTTGCGTGCCAATATTATTTTTTCTGTTTAATGTTCTTTACATATTTGTAGAATGACATGAAGTGGAGTGTTATGAAATTAATTACATTCTTTAGATGATTGCAAGTACATGAGTAGTTTGACACCTTCATTAATTACATATTGTAATGCATTGATTTCTCAAATAAAGGTGAAATCATTACGAATTAGTGTTCAACTTTTGAATACCTAGGTTTCTATGTGGGATTGCTACTAGAGGAGAAACATGACATGAATATCTTACATGGAGCTCTGGTGTCACTTTTATTTTTATAAGGAATAAGCCTTTAAGATACATTATCAATTTGTGATCATCGGGATTAAAACTTATGATACCAAATTTTGTAAAGAATAGTAGGAACTAGGGCACTTACCTCCAAGATTTATAGAAAATTGGAACAAAAGAAAATACTAGGAAATAGGTTTAAGAGAGATAAAAATAATAATAATAAAAACATTTCATAACAAAACTTCTAGTTTCCAAGTTTCGACTAAAGAAAATGAAATAGCAACTACCGGACTCTGGTAAAAAAAATTGTACTATCAAGATTAGACTTTTAGTTGATTATTTATCAGGTGGGGTAAGATCAGCTAAATATACAACTCTTTTGATGTAATTACACAACTCCAAGATGTTGGTTTTTGATAAAATATTAAAACTTCATGAAAATACCAAAACACCGAATTCATGAAAGAATAAGGATTAAAAAAAAGACTAGGAAAAATTGAAAATGAAGCTCACATTTAAGCAAACCACATAATAATTCCAAAGCAAACAAAAACACAAAGATAAAGAAAGAAAGGAAAAAAAAATGGGGTCCACATTTTTCCAAGGGGAAAAATGGGACTTGTTGTGAGACTAGACAATAGTTGGAGAGACTTAGAGATAGGGAGATAGAGAGGGATAGAAGAGAAAGGTGAGAGATAGAGGTGGAAGAGCTAGATGGATTATGAGAGAGGAGGGAGAGACTCAAATATGGATAGAGAGAGGTTGGGAAGGAGATGTAGCAATTGAGAGAAATGAGAGAAATGGGTGAGAAACAATAACAAAGGGATATAGAAGAAGAGAGAGGTAGCAAGCAAAGGATGGATATGGTGTTAATGAGGGAAGGCAAGGTATAGAGGGTGGAAGAGACCTAGAGAGGGTTGAGATATAATAAGGTAAGTATTGGTAAAGAGGGAAGGAGATAAAGATGGACATAAAGATAAAACTTTTATTATTTATCATCGATCATAAACCATAAAATTTAAGCCTTATCATAGTGGGGTAGTGGGAGAAAAAAAGAAAGAATCAAAGTTGTTATTTTTGTCAATACAATACAATTGGAAAGTTCCAAATTTGGAGAGTTCCAAATCTGGAGAGCACCAAATTTGTTGCTTGTCAGATGTTGCATTGAATTTGGCGAGTGCCAAATTTGGCACTCTCTAAGTTTTTTCTTGTCTAAATTTGGTGCTCCAACCCAAAGGGTTGGATGACCATTTCATGCCAAGGATGTGATTTTCTAAAAGGGTTACAAAATCACACATAGTTTTGGTTGTGTTAACCATCAAGTTTGCACATCTTTCAATGCAAGTTTATAAAAAAATCATGATGAAATTCAACTCTCTCTTACCTATGTAACCATATAAGTCTTAAAATTTTGATTATGTTAAGGTTTTCATTCATAAATTCTCTTTTTAGTGACTCTATTTTTTGACAAAAATCAACATGTGCTAGTTTTAGTATAGATTTTTACTCGTTCATCAAATTTTGAAATAAATCATTTTTTTATAAACTAGACTCCATTCTACACATTAAGAAAATGATTTTGGATTAGTTTTCTTTTTAAAAAAAGGGGTAGCACACTAAGATTTGAGCTTTTCGGGACATGTCCACTTCAAAACTTCATAAAATATTATATTATTCATTATAAAATTAGCTGAAAATACTAGGATAAACTACAAGGTGCTACCTAATTTCTCAACATTTTGAATATTAATGAAAAGGGAAGGTCACAATAGACACTATGCTATTTTTTTATTAAAATAGGACTACTTTTTGTGGCCCCCATTTTTGAAACCCTTAATCTTCATGTTAGAAAGTAGACTCAAAGCATTTCAACTCTTTCTCTTGTTGCATCTTACAATTTTGAACGCAATATCCTCATTTTCTCGTGATCATCAAACTTTGCTGATTTTTTTAAAAAATTGGCATCTTAAGAGCCATTTTTGTGTCACAACTTGATCCACTTACCTATAGATATATTTTCTAAAATAATTTCAAACCCTTACTTGACTACTAGCATAAAATCCATGAAATATTACCAAAGAGTACTAGTGTTTGCATTCATTAATTCCCATCTTCACAGTTCAACCAAAGAAATTAGGCTATTTATATTGAGCTACCTAGTTTGGTAGTCCTTCTTAGCCAACCTAGACATTTCCTTACTACCAATCATGCATCCATAGCCTCAGTAAGGTTATCTCTATAATTCCCGCAAACATAGATCTACTTCTAGTCAGGTTTCTAAAGTCACATTAGAGATAATTAGATAGCCTAAAGAGTTTAATTATATTTAGATATTTCTCTTAATATTCAATTTTATTTTTATTTTATTTCTTCCTAGCTCTTTCACTTCAAATTGAAGGAAGTGAGGCCTACTATTAGGTTGTGAATTACACTAGTAGTGCAAAGGTTAGCTTTTGATTTTTCACTCAATATAAATGTATTTCACTCCTTTCATCAACTCCAAAATATTTACTTAAAATTTCCTATATGTGAGACTCTTCAACAAAATTCCATTACCTCAACGCTAATTTTTAAATAATTGTGATTCCTCATTTCATAGAAAATAAGCATAAGTTAAAATTTAGCATTGAGTTACATGATTGCCTAATTATTTATAAATTTAGAGACTTTAGCTGCCACCCATATGATTTGTTACCCTTTGGAAACCCTTTAGATTACAGTCTTGTTAGCATATCTTTATTTTGGTAGCTCATCCTCAAATTAATGCACTTTTCATTTCATAGTGATGCCTTGGATTGACATCACACCCTCATTTAATTCACACACATGATTATAATCACACTAATTCACCTAAAATTTCCTAATGTACTTGTTTATTCCAACTTACTAATCCAACTCTTCCTCTATAGCACACACCTAGACAACCTTCTAACAAATATGGCTTTAGAGGATGAACTTAAAAATTCTCTAGCCATGAATTCATTAAGCTCTTGATTTTCATATATGTGTGACCTCTTATATAATTTTGTACTAGTTCTATGAGAATTTATTTGATTTAACCCTTAATTATAAAAAATTGTACCTCTACCATCTCAACTTGTATTTCTAATATTTTCTCTCCAATGCAACTAAACACCACTATTTTTTTGTAGCTTTCTATAAATAGTGCATTCTTCTTCACATTCTACACTCTACATCCAATTTTCATTCCCATCACTTCTGCATTTTTTCTTTTCTAGCATAATTGATACTCCCATTTTTCTCACCAGCATCCATTGAAAATATGGTTTCCTTGGTAAAATCACTAGCCAATGGCTTGGGAAGGTGTTCTTCATCCATGTGCTATCTACCAGGGTTGGCCCTGTGACTAGTTCTAGGTGAAGAATTCATGAATTATGGATCCCATTACAAAGTGAACTCTACCATGTCTTCACATTTTTTTTTAGTTTCTTGACATAAGACCCTTAGTAGTCAAGGATCACACTACCATAGTTATGAAAATGCGACAAGATTAATTAGGAAGTTCAGATTCCACTCTAGCAATTACTAGCTTGCAATGGGAATTCTAGCTATTGAAGATATTCCTCAAGTTTTGAACCAAGGAGTTGTGGTTTCTTTTCTACCTTTTCTCACTGCTCTACACACCTTAGACCTTGATGAGCATAAGGAAAATACTTACTTGGGATACATTCTTCCCATGGATGAGGCACACCAAATTGACTAACAAGGCATTATACCTCCTATTTTGGTGAATGTTGAATTAATGACCAAAATTTTGCTTATTTATTTGCCTACTGACCTCTTAATTTTTTTTGTATTTCTATGTACAATTGCATTTACCCATGTTTAATATAATGAACATTTTGCTTTCTTCTCTTTCGTATGACTTTAATTTTATTTTCTACTTTTATGTACATGTGTTTATTTTAAATTGTGTTTACCTCACTTCTTTATGGAAAAATGGTTTGCATGATTCAATTGCACTGCATTTAATTAGGATGAACACAAATCTTAATAATTAGTTCACCATATTTACTATACCTAACCTAAAAAAAAAAGAAAAATAACTAAAGAGATTTACCCCAGCCTAAAATTACCCTGACATAAAGAGAGGAGAAAGTGTATAATTTCTTAGATTTTGGTACAAATTTTAACCTTGATTACTAATTTTACCATATTTATAGTTCAAATTTTAGCAGGTTTATCTTTAAATTCACTTGAATAATCCTTAGATATAGTATCATAGTAATGCATTACTTTAAATCTTTTGTATTTAAAGCAATCGGATTCAAAAGCATAGTTACCCATGATTTCAATAACATGTATGGAAATGACTTGAACAATGATCGACCACACACACCTTTCCCATTGTTTTGAGTCCATACCTTTGCATGGCCTTCAACCACAAGGCTCAATCACCATTTGCTCTATTTCATGGACATGTTCCCTCATCACAATGCAACCTCCTTTCTCACATCTACACTCAAAACATGCATTTGTTTGATCCCTAGCATCAATTCTCAATTCATTAGATGAGGTCTCAATATTACCTACATGATTATCAAAACTGAGAAGGTAAAAGTTTGATACTCTATCATTTGCATAAAATCAAATATTAATTACCTTTAAAATTTTGAATCCACAACTTGTGAAATTACGAGATCCTCCACTTGTCTTGCCGCTTCCATCTCTCTATGGTTATCCACATGTGTGATACATGAAAATTTACATCTTTGAGGTTTGACGCTTTAGCAAGATATTTCTAAAATGTCAATACTTTCATATTTTCACACTTAATGAATCTTTAGTTAATGGTATTACTTTATGAATGCCTAAACTTACCCTAACCAAGAAAAATTTCCAAGAAAATGACCTTTCTTGAAAGATCCACCAAGAATCCCTATTGGAAGACAATCTTAGTTAATCCCAAGGCTCAAGAATGTCGGGTATTGATACACTAGGTTCACTCACAGTTTGTTACATAGATTTATTTTTAATCATGAGGGGTCTATTGTTTCTTAAGCTCACCAATATCTAATAGTACATATCAAAGCTCATCCAAATTAAACATACATCAATCCATAATATCATGAACACAAATGACTTTTAATAAATACTTCATGACTTCAAATTATTTGTAAAGACTTGGGATATTTAACATATATTGCTTTACCATTTCATGAATATAAAAAAATTATGATAATACTCCATGAATTCATATTTTTGAAACATTTTCAAGAAATATCTAGCATCTACTCTAGAGAAAAGCATTAAGGATCCTAAGAGTTAAATTTTCCCCAGCTATTATCCATTCATACACCATGAAATGAACTAAATCAAAGAAAACCAATGTATACTTCACCAAATTTCTTCATAGCTAGGAATAGAATGATGCAAGAATTTAAAGAAACGTGATATTGTTTTCCACTAAATAGTGTTTATATGCACCCAAATCTAAAATAGCAAATTAGATTCTTCGGTAGGAAAAAATAATCAGCTATGGAGCATTTCACATCAGGAAATAGCTTTAAAATTGGATTTCATATTTGTAAAATTTAGTAGAGCATACAATATTTATACTAGAATAGTAAAAGAAATAGGAAAGATAAATAAAACTTGTAAGAGTTCCAATTTTAAGCCTTTGTAATTCCACTTGAGTTCTACACCTCTTTAAAACAAATAACTCTCAACCTTTTATAAGAACAATGCAATAAAAGAGATCCAAAAGAACATGTGAAAGAGAATCAAACTTGAACAAATCATAAAGAAACATGTGGCTAGTAATAGTTGGCATAGTAATATTCTGGAAGAAGTCAACAACATCTTTGACTTTCTGTTCTTAAATTAACATTTCAAAACCAATATTATAAGTCAGTCAGGTGCCCTCTATTTTTCAAATAAAATGTACAAACTTACTAGATTCTCAAAGTGATTAGGTAGCTATAAAAATTTTAGTATGTCACCCCTACGATTCCAATGTCATGTTTGGGGCTCAGGGAACACTCACATCGAACCAATACTAGAGAAACTTCAACAATTCCTATCCTCCAAAAAAAATTGAAGTTCACGATTGTTTGGTCTCCCTTCATACACACTTCTAAACCACACATCTCCCACTTTGGTTGATTATGCAACTCATTCATGTGATCCATTTACATGACCATCCATACCTTAAATTCATCCTTCCATCTATCCTTCATGTAAATAAAACACCACATGTCAATTCCCTTGAAGAATAACCACAAAGATCATTAAAACAAGGCACACTAGTGACATTACTTCTTTCAAATTACCAATTTAAAATAGCATCTTTTAACACTTTTATGAAGATTCTAACTTAAAGTAAATTTTTAGACATTTGATGCATTAGGGAAAATTGAGTGACATACATAAAATTTTACAAAGCTGAACCATCTACCAAGGTACCTGAGTACCCATAATCTGATAACTTGACTCCTAATAAAACACTCAAACCACTACTTCGCATCCTCCACATAGACCATAAAACCCTAGTAACGTGCTTTCATCCACCTCCTTCATACTTGTAAACTTTTAGTTTGTGGCTATAGTAACATATGCCACTCCTACATTTTTTGATGGTGAACCATCTTGTTCATATATCTAGACCCAAGTTTCCTAAAAAACATATCTTTCCAATTTCCAACAGCCCTCTTCTCTGACATGAACCATTTTAAATCATTCCAAGCTTCATTTCATACTTATCCTTTGGGACAATTAGCCAACAAACAATTTCTAAAACTTTTTTTTTTTAAATTGGGTCATGAAGCCTTACATTATTAGGGTGTGTTGTGAGACCACACAATGCTAAATAGGTCCTAATTCCTTTTAGTATGCATTATGAGGCCTATTTTATCATTTTTTGACAAACTACAAGCATCGAATAAATGCAAACAAATAATGTTTTCCTCCCATACACTTTATCCTAGAAATAGGGCTAGGACCCATTCTTCCATGGGTGAATGGGTTCCCCTATCTTGTCAAGGACCAATTTAAATTAATGTATTATTGGAAACATTTAAACATTCAAATTTCAAATTTCAACTATTGTCTTTTAGGATCAAATATATTTGGGAAATTAAAGAAATGCTTATAAATACCTATTCTTTTCACCATTTCAAAACTAGAACATAAGAGATAACATTCAAGAAAGCATAATTTGAAGTCTTCAAGCAAGATTACTTGAAATTACAGTTCTTCATGCCCATTTATAGATTTGATCGAGCTTTTCCAAATCATTCAAGATTGGTATCTATGGAAGAGCATGATGAATTATAGGTTTGGGAGATCCATTTGGCCACTTCCTTCAACCTAATGACTTGTTTCCTAAGTGTTCTCATCTTCAAGCTTCCTTCCTCTTATAGCCTAAAGCAAGGTATCATTATATATCATATTTACTTAGGGTGTTTGACTTCTCCGTAATTGGATCTTGTCATTTTTATAAACATGTTAGATCCAACATTTCATGATAGGTGCACATTACTTTGCCACTCTAAGATCCACTTACAAATTATTGTTTTAGTTTGTGTAGCTTCAGGATATTACATTTATCATATTCTAGGTCATATAGTCTAATTGGGTTAATTATTCAAAATAATTTCCAATTCATTTCCAAGACTCAAAAGGATCACATATAGGTCTGAGTGACTCACCTTGGAGGTTGAAAGTCAATCTATGAGCCTTTTTGATTTGCATCCTAATAAAACCCTTGGAAAGGTTGAATTGATCTTACGTTCAAATAACAAATTTATCACTCCCCCATCTTTCCCTATGTTTCAAGGGTACCATCTAATCAATCCCTAAACATAAATTTATAGTTACTTTTTAAAATATTAGATGCTTGTTTAGTTCTTCTATAACTATCTACTAATTTTATCTCAAAATTAAAATTAACATATATGTACCATTAGTTAAGAATAAATGAAATGGTTTAGCATTAAGATGGTTAGAAAATTAAGATATAATCATAATTATGTAGGAATAATTATAGACTGATCATCCAAGACACCATGACCATATGAAAGAAAAGTATCAAAGAAGATTTTAAATTTCCACAATCCCAGATATGGACAATGTATGGAATGGTGATGGAATCTATTTTGGGTAATTTTAAGGAAGATAAATTTATGGATAGAATCATGTCACCCAATGCCACATTACATGAACAAGTATATTATGGTAAATAAATTTTATAAAGTTGTAAGTTTTCCACTAGCTATGGATGCCTAAGAATTGGATTTGGAATGCATAAAATTTTATGATGAAAGAACAAGGGTGGTATTAAAGGAATGATGCAACCTTGACTCACAACACAATATTTAACATCAATATGGGAAATATAAAAAACATAGAAGTACAAAAATTTAATTAATTATCCTTCTTCTATTTTTATTTACAAGTAAAAATAAAACCCCCTATAAGAGTGGTCTTAAAATACCTTTTTTCTTAATAATTTAGAAAATTCCGAATTTGACATTTTTGGTAATTTTGCATGCATGGATACAAAAATTAATAATTATTTAAAGATAACAAGAGTGACACTATTTATCAACTCAAAAATCCAATTAAAATTATAAATTAATAAATAACTAAAAAGGGGGGGCTAATGTTGAAAAAGCACTAAAAGTATAATTTGAGGCCTCATGTGAAGGAATTTGTCTCCAAAAAGTGTTAATATGTTGGCCAGTTGAATAGATTCTATTGGAATTTGATTCTACTTTCTTAATTGCTTCACCACATAAAATTTTAGTCCAACTGACTCTTGGGTCAAAATTTATGACCTCTAAAAGCCCCGCATCAAGGAAGGAAGGGTATATAAAAATTTAACCCTAAAAGGAATTTCTTGGATATTTGGGATTCCTACTTTTCCAACAATGATCCTGATAACATTGATGTGGCTAAAAAAGCATACACAACCCTAGAAGACAAAAATAAAAGAATGATGTTGGTAGCTTGATATAATGAAGATATCAAGCTAAAAGCAATATCCAAACTACTTTAAACCATTTACATGCATGATTTCCAACAAGATATCTATGATATAGTGACACTATTTACTAAAATAGCTAGTTCACAAGATGAAAGAAATTTCGAGCTATAGAAGTACAAGATAATTAAACACGTGAAGAATGGAACAACTAAATTTCACTAGTCAAAATTCAGTAGTGAATTTTTGAATGAACATATGGTAGCATTTAGATAATCAATGTTTTTCTTCATGTCCACTTATATGCCCTAGTCCTATGTGTATCATAGAAAAAAGGAAACTTGCTTGATCTGGGGAATAATTGATGATAAATTGGACTTAATGAGGCCTTGATTCAGTGTTGTGTGGTGTTTTTCACATGCACACTAGGTCTTGGACCCTTTTAAATGTATTTAACGATGTCTTGTAAAGGTGTTGCAAATTGTTGTAAAGGACTTTCACACATTTCTAGACCTAGTGAACCCAATTTCCCTTATTTCAACATTATAGAATGTTTTTAATAACATTATCACATCAATCTAGAAGACTTATAGCTTAAACTTAATGTCAAACTAGTGTTTTAATGTGTCTTACACATTCACATTGGTTCTTGTACCTTTCTAGGCTATGTGGACCTCATTTTACTTTTGTAAAGTTTATTTAATCACACTTTCATATTGAGTTATGTGTCCCAGCCCCTAATTGACCTTCAAATAATCATTAATAGGCCCTTATTAACCCATATTGTGCATCCTAAGGAATAATTTAATGAAATACCCAACAAAGTTAGAATACAAAACCTTATTTCTAAACTTCCTAGTATCCTAGCTATCAAAATGGCCCTCGTGGGACCCATTCACCATCCATGGTGAATTAATCCCATCCAGGTGGGACTCATTCACCATGGGTGGTGAATGAGTCCTACTTGGCTCAATTTTGACCTTTTAGTGGGAAAATTTGAAATTTAAGTTTATTATTTTCACTTGCCAGTCTTAGGAATCCAATTAATAGGAAAATATGGTGAATTTCCTATAAAATCAAGCCTCTAAACCCTAAATAATAAATATTCTTCAACATTCATCCATAATTCTTCCATCTCATGTCAAGGAAGTTAGGGTTTCATCATTTCAAGTCATTAAGATAGCAATTTTCAAACATTCAAGGGCATATTCTTCATGTTTTTCTACAATAATTCAAGATCAAACATAATGGAATGGTAATAAACTCCATTATTTCATGTTTCAATACATTCTTTCTCCATTTTTTGTTTAATTACCTAAAAGGGGTTTCACCAAAGCAAACCCCATGCCCTAACATCCAACATTTCTCTTTTTTGTCTTGTGTGTTTGTAGATTTAGGAATTTTAAATACTTATAAACCATTTAATATTTATTTTCAATTCTATTTAAGTCATATATTCATTGGACAAGTCAAAATACCCACAAAAAGTCACTTTTAGGCTCGGATCTGATAGTTTCATCACCGAACACCTAGAGAAGTAGAAAGTGAAAAATAAAAGCTTTGGATTCCATCTTTGAATATTCAAAAATTATAAAGTGGAATCATTTACCATGACTGGTGAATGAGTTCCACTTCCAAGTTAGTTTTTGGTTTTCTACATTTTTAGACACCTATTTGTCTAAAATAGGTTCTAGAATAATTTTACACAATTAAGACTAATTCTCCTAGAATGGAGAATGAGTCCCACTAGGCCTAAAAGTTAGCATCATAAGCATTCCATAAGACATTTCCTATCTCCATCCATATTATAGGTGCACACTTTTAGTCTCATCAATTTCTATTCAGTTTTGTTCACATTTTGAGGTGTTTTTGCATTACAAAATATTTCAAACAAGTTACATTTCTTAAGTTTTTCATACTTAATCAATTAGTTTCATCATATAGTTTCATTTATATCATTGTATTTAGTCCTAGATTCATCATACATACCTTAGATTGAGTGAACCACATCAATTTTAAGGGTTTATCTCTCTCCTCTTAGGTGAAAGATCTTAAGAGTGCAAGAGAAGCACATAGACCTTTCATAAAATCTATGGTTTATTTTGGTGAACGTAATTTTTGAATAATTATCTTTTCTAATTTGGAGTCCTTCATCATAGATCTATCCTTGCATTGACTTTGCATTAGGGATTGCATTAGTTAATTGGCATGCCAGGTTTCACATTTTGCATTCCTAGAAAAGTGCTTTTAGGTTGCATTATTGGCATCTAAATTCATTTATTTTTTTTGAAATTATGCATTTCTAACTTAGTTCTACATTATAGAACTCATAAATTATAAAAATCACTCAATTTTTTTTGAAAATTCTAAGAAAAGGCCATAGTAGGACTCATTCACCACCTTGGGTGAATCAGTCCCTTTTTTTCCCTTGAAACTACCCTTTATAGAACTAAAAACCCTACTTTCAAGCTACTGTTTGGTGCCTTTACCTACCTATATCAATCACCTATGTTTCTATAACATGCATTTCACTAGATCTCACTAAAAATAGCCCATTTCATGCATTGCTCCATTTTACATTTACATTTTTCACATGTCACTTTTTGATTGGTTTATAGTGTAATACAAAAATTACCTTGTTTCATATCTGAAAATTGCATTTGATTTTAATTGATTGCATATCACTTTCTTTCCTTTTTTATCATAACATGTTTTCTTTTAAAATATCACAAGGAGTATGACCTTGTCGAGCAACTTAAGAACACTCTTGCTAACATATCATTATGGGATCTTATTTAAGCATCCCCTCACTATCACAACATGAGCCAAACAACCTTGCAAAAAGTTCCTATCCCTTCTAATGTACCACCAACTAATATAGTAACCATGATTCAAGGACTAAACAATGACATTTTTTTCCACCAAAGTGAACTCCCCTCTTTGGATGTGCAAAAACAAAAATGAAGCTTTCATGATCATAGCACAATACAAATGAAAAGGGATAAAGAGAACTCTTGTAGATACTGGTTTTGCTCTTAATGTGTGTAGCATGACCCTTCCAGATAGACTTGGAATTTATCAATCAACCAATATACTTAATTCTTTATCTATTAAGGTATTTGACAATGTAGAAAAGGATCCACTAGGGGTAATCATTATTCCTCTTACTGTTGGAGTGGCCACCTTGAATACACCAATCCATGTTATTCCTTATGAACTTTCATGCAATCTTATCTTAGGTAGATAGTGGATTCATGTAATGAAAAGTGTTCCTTCCATTCTTCATCGAAAAATAAAATACATCTACAACAACATAGTCCACACACTTGAAACTGATCTTAAACCTAATAGTGTCTTACAACTTGAGAAAAACAAATCAAATTCCTTAGAAAAATCAACATCAACTACACAAGTGGAACCTGTACAACAAAATGACAATGAACAATAACATAAACAACACATGATGCTATTAGAGCATGATTGGGGTTCCTTGTATTTTGAACATGACTTCATGGGCAAGTACAAGATCATACACAAAGATTCAAATAGGGAAATCTAAAAAATAGATGACTCTTTTAAATAATCCACCTCAACCACTTTAGGCAATGAAATATACTACCAGACCGCCTTCGACAATGCTTATCGACAACCACCAATTGATCAAAAAGAAATGAAAAATATTTATGGAAAAGGTTATGAGCTTATGAAACAACTTGGATATAGTGGAAAAGGATGTGGTGCTCATGAACAAGTTATCTGTAACTGTAGCACCCCTTCATTTTTTTGGCTCTTGTGATTGGACAATGTTTTTCTTTGTTATGTTTTGTTTTTGTTTATACTTTGACTATGATACTTGGTTACTATTTGATCACAAACTGCAAAGTGATATGAATGTTATATTTTGATGTGATGGTATTTTACTCTGATGTTATGGGTATGTACAGGATCATGATGGGCCAAAAAGTGGCAATATGATGGGTATGTGGCTAACGACTATTTTTTTACCCAAAATTAATGAAATGAAAAGGGTTTTCAAAGGACATTCTCATCTTTCCACCGATAGAAATTATGCTTTAATTTGATTTTTTTAAGGAATTATTATTCATTTTCTATTCAAATTATGACTAAATTCCTAATTGATAGGTTGATTGAAAAAAATCTATAGCTTTCAAATGGTATCACATTTTTTGAATCCAAAACATCATTCTAGGCTTCATATACTATAGGATTAAAAAAATAAAAAATGAATTTCATGAATTCTTTACCAAGTTAAGGTGGCTAGACATACGAGTTTTTATATTTAAAAAAAATTAGAATTAAAATTTCATAATTAATTATTTACTTGGAAAAAAATTACAAAACAATATGCATCACATCAAGGCATGAGTCCTCTAATTATATCTAAAATATTATAAAAAAATATTATCATTTTATTGTGGTTAGGGTGGTCAGACAGACACCTACTTCTTATTTTTTCCCTAAAATTTAAGTACCATTGCATTAAAATTTCAAAATTTCACCAAATAGTTTTTTTTTATAAACAAACCTAGTAGTAGTTTTGAAACTACATTCAATTTGCTATAAATTCTATTCTTACATATTTTTGAAATAATATAGATAACTTATTCAAATTTTTACGTCAAGTTGCCTAACTCTAATTTTTCTAATTTTTTTGCCACTTAATGGCCTATTTATTCCATGATGATCCTACACAAACCCTTATCATTATGGCATGCTTTGATTATATTATTAATGTTATATTTTTCTATCAATAATACTATATTGGTGAAGGGGACGAGATTACACCACTCGCTTGCAAGCACCCTACGATTTTGAGATTTCCTCTTCACGGTGTGTTTTATTATGTTATGTATATGCATGTTCGATATACTCTTTGTTCATAGGTTGATAGGTACAAGACATCGACTCCACCTGGTTTCATAGGTTTGAGCATTTCCATTGGCCAACGGTATTTGATTGGGAGATAGTAGCTAGGGTTTTTGTGCCAAGTCATCACCCTAGTCATAGTGTCTCGTCGGGTTTTAGTTGGGTTAAGTTGCTTCTTCGTTGTTCATCTCTCCTTGATTTTATTTAATTACAAGTTGGAAAAGGTGAATAATTGGATTTATGTATTTAGGTTGTTTATTAAATAAATCTAGTTATAATGTTAGAAATGTTATTTAATTTATTAATTAATTTAATTTAATTAATAAAATAATCTAATCTTGGATTTGATTTATTTTATTAATTAATTAAATTAATTGTGTTGAAATGAATTAAGTAATCCATTTTGGAATTAAAAGTGTTAAATTCTTTTGAAAATAAATTATTAAAAGCTTTAAATTAATTTTGAAATAGAAATTTAAAAAAAAAAGAAGTAATAAATTCATGTTGAAAAGAAATTTGATTTTAAATTATATATATATATATATATATATATATATATATCCTCAAAATGGATAGAGGGGAAATAACTATGGTGGTTGTGAGATATTTCATTTTGAAAAAAAGGATTGCTATTCAAAATTTTAAAAAATTCTTGTTTTAGATATGCATTATTGGATTTGGGTGAAGATTTTGGAAGAACTTTGGAAAAATTATCTTGCAGGGAAGCTCAACTTTTCTTCTTCAAGCTTTAGATCATAGGTTCTTCCTTATTTTATTGTTTTGAAAAATTACATTTTCAATTTTGAAAACTTGCTTGGAAACAATTTGAAAACCCTCTTGAACACAGAAAAATTTTAGATTCTTTTGGAAAATACAAACTCTTCAACAAAAATTGGAAATCAAGAAATTAGTTTTCTTTTTTAAGATTTAATAGTACAAATTATTTTGCATTTAGATTTAGAAATTACTCAGAAATTTGGAATCAAGAAATTAATTTTTTGAAAAATTATCTGGGAATTTTTTTTTCCAACTTAAGTGTTATATGAAAATTTTGTATATATATAAATTTTTGTATGAGTTTATTTGGGAAATTTTTCCCTATTTCAAAGAAAATTTTCTATCATTTTTATTTTTTATTTTTGAGAATTACTAGAAATAGAGAAAATTTTCTCTGTGTTTTTATAAAAAAAAAAGATTTAATTTTAAAAAAAAATTATGGAGTGTGGGGGAAGGAGGCAGATGTGGCTGCCACAGTCACTGCCCCAGTGGAGGGTGCTACTGTGGCAGTGCTCCCCACACTATGTGTGGGGGAAGCGCTGCCACAGGCAGCGTTGCCTCCATAGGGGAGGTTGGCGCGCACCTGCATCCCCTTCCTTTTGGGGGCCCGTGTGGTTATTAATTTTTTTTTTAATTTAATTTAATTTGTTTTTATTTTATTTTATATATATTATATACATATATATATATATATATATGTATTCTATATAATATTTATATATTATATATATAATATATATTATATATATAGTATATATTATATATATATATATATATATATATGCATATATTGTATATATTATATATAATAATTGGATTTGTTTAGAGTTGTGGGAAATATATATAGTTTTTGTAAAATATTTAAACAAAATTTATATGTGTAATTGAATAAAATTACTTTTAGATTATTTTTATTAGAAAAGATGCAAAGGTTGATTCTTTAAGAAACATGATTTTTTTATTTTAAAAAAATTGATTCTTATTATTAATTGTAATTGACAAAATTTGAAGTAAAGTAATTGTATTAGCCCTTATTTAAATTATGATGAAATTAAACAATTAGGGTTTTGAATTATTTAATGTTGCAAATGTAATTTTACTTACCTTGGATGTTTACAAATGATGTATTATTTATTTGCTTAGATTTAGTAAATCCTATCTTAATTGATTGCATACAATATCTCATTGCGTTGTTTGGATTTGAGAAATCCTAAACTAGGTCGATTCCTGCAGTCTAAAAAAAAAAAAAAGAAATCCTAAAGTAGGTTATATAATTGCCAAAAGTGACTTTTCGTTATGTGTTTTCTCTCATTGTCATTGGGAAAATGGAGTGAATTTTTTATGGAAGTCTTCCAAATGGGGTTTTCATTTAATTATGTGTGTTGTTGTAATATCTTAGTTAACCTTTGTATTGCCTTCGGTAGTGCGTATAGTTGTATCCTATTGTTTTACCTGGTTTTAACAAATGGGGATGGTTTGTGCCTCCTTTGGATTAGGAGTGGATTATCTGATTTGTGCCTCCTTTGGATTAGGGGTGGATTATGTTTTCTGTGCCTCCTTTGGAAGGAGTGGATTATGTGTTTTGTTGCCTTCAATTTTTTTGAGTGAGTTTCATTATATGTTGCCTCCTAGAGTGGAGTGACTGTTTATCTAGTTTGTATGCACTTTGGCACCCTTGTTAATTAGTTTTGTTTGTTATGTTGTCAAGTAGAAGAGTGGGTTCTATTAGGCACCAAAGCCCAAAGAGGTAAACTGGGTAACCTTGGGAGGTGGTTTAATCAAGTGATAACTAAAACAATATACTTAGAGGTTTGGGTAGTATTTCATACTAATCAAGATAATTTAGCCTCACTCATAGACACAAGTGCTAGTATAGGCTTGGGATGAGTGGGAAGGCCTAGAAAGGCAATGTCATCTATCTTATCTTTACGAGAGGTATTTGATTCCGCATGAGTATGGGGGTCGAGATTCAATTGAGGCCACCAGGATATCCCATAGTGGGGGTTGGAGCCTATGAATATTCCCAAAGGATATCCCATGTCGATTTTTGTGATGAAACTCTTTCTACAACAACATTTGGTATTGGGTTTTACGTGTATGGTCTTCTTAACATACCTGGTCTATTTTATTTCTAGAAGTAATGTGACTTATGTCCGTGATGTTAGAGTGGTACTTGTGTTATTCTTATGGTTGTATGGTTCATGTGATTGGTTGTGTTAGTGTGAGTTAGCTTGTGTCTAGAGGTTGATGGTTTTGTATAAGATTCCTTGTTACTATCTCCTAGAATAGGGGGTTAAGCCTTCGAGTATCACTTGGTTGGGTGGAATGTGCACCTTTCTCTATTGGTTTTTCTTCTTGTTTGTGTGGATGATATTTTTAGTTGGAGATCTCATGGGATCCAGCTTCATTTCATACTTTATTCATTTCAGCTGAAACTTGTAATTTATTACCCCTCATTTGTTATCAAGGTGGAAGATGTATTATGTAACCATGGTTATTGCATTTACCTCATTCAGAGAATGAGTTGTATTCTTATTTTTAAATGATTTTTATTTGAAATCATGTGGTATCACTTATCCTTTGATGTAATTTATCATGTATGGAATGCATGAATTCTTATTCTTTAAGTAATTAAATGTTATGGTTTCAATTAATGTTTCTTGTTTGGGTTTTAAATTAATCTCAGTCTCCTAACCTTAGAGGTTGTTGGCATTGGGTAGTGAACTTGCATGTTATTTGTACTTAAACAAAGAAAATTAGTATGTTTGAGTAGTTGATTGCAACTTCCTCTAGGGTTGTGTGGTGGGGTACTACAGTAACTCTATAGATCCTCTCACGCAACAAACAACTCATGGTGTTGGTATTTCCCTTTGATATAAATCACAAGCCTTCACTCAACATCAACAATCTGACACAATACACTCCTAAATCATCCTGAATAGTCATCCATCCTAAATTGCCTGACACTAGTGGTCTTGAACATCATCCTTTCCACAATATGACAAAAACAACAAAATCTTCACTTAATGTCAATGTCATCTCACAAGATACCAATGATTTCTATTTGATAGATTTTCCCTTCTCTTGTATGAGTGAGAATAAAATATCACAATCTACAGAAACTTTTGTAAGTATGACATCTACTACTAAGAAAGATGTATCTTTGATGCACGCCACAAGACCACCTTCCACCATTGATCAAGAGCGGATCTTTTTGAGACTCATCCAAGATCACTTGACAACCCTTCCCCCTTGAACTCAAAATAAATGTTCTTATAAGACTTCATTCTATTCCTATCATAGAGTTCATGGTCACTCCACTAATGAATGCAAAGCTTTGAGTCATAAAATCCAACATTTTTAGGAGTTTTGTATGCTTCCCTCTGTGGGGGCACCTAATTCCTCTAATTGATAACAATTTTCACTCTCGCCTACATTTCATCAATCATTTTGGCTCACCCTTGTCCTATTATGTAGCCTTATCCTCCTATGTCACTTGTGGTTTCCTGCTTTGGCTAGTCGTTAACCATTCATGAATACATAACAATAATCTTGGGATGTGGATGGCATGACTTAAGTTGGTTTGGATATGACATACTACCCTTTTCATGATGTAGCTTACCCAAAACATATGACTTGGCATAAGTCTTTCTGAGTAAGCTCTCATATCATCTTCTTCTACTTTAAAGCCATTACTCATAGTACTGGTGTTCACAACTACTTTAAAGTGGGGGCATACATTACAACTCACATTTCATTGTGCGATTTCTTTCTTCTTGATATGCATCCTTTTCTTGGTGGAGTCATTGGGCTTAATTCCCTCCAAGAGCATGATACTTCTCTAACACATACTCTCTTGGAGATGTTAAGCACAATTTCCCCTAAGATGAGACCTCACATAAACAACGAAAATCCCTTTAAACAATCCTTACACTATTCTACACTAACAATGTCTATGAGTGTCAAGCTTATGAAGTTTTGCTTATGCCATAGAGCTTGAAAATCATTTTTCATTGTGGCACCTTATTAAAGTTCTTAGGAGGTATAAATTTGGTATGGTTTTTGTGGGAAATCCCATTTCAAGGCATGATTTTTCCCCATATCCACTTGTGTGTTTATGAGCATATCTCAGTTGTATGTGTCTCATCTTTTAGGATTTCTCACCCCGCAGACAACCAAAAGTTTTGTGGCCTCAGAGCGAGTAAACCTTTGGGATTTCTCCAAGAAGGACACATCTTGAAGAGGACCAAAGAGTGATGGGATTGACATTTTTTTGACTAATATGTTTTGGCAAGCTGACTGATGTTGACTGTATGATTGATTGGCTTATGTTGTCTGATTTTGACCAATTTTGACATTCACGTTTTGAATGACTGCCTTGTGTTTGAGTTTGACGATGTCTGACTTATTTGACCAATGTGACAATTGTGACAAATGTCATAATTTTATTTGTACTAACCTAAAAGGACTGACCTAATGTCTTGTGGACTCATTGACTGATGGCCTTGCCTATGTAGCAAATGCGCAGAGACAACGTAGTTCGACAATGACATAGACTGACTGAAAAGATTGACTTTGACTCCATTTTTAGGATTTTGACATTGATTTGGATGTTTTTGAGTTTTTCTTCAGGACGTTTTATGATTTTTACATCTTTTTTTAGGACGTTTTGCGATGTTTTTGGTCTTTTTTCAGGACTTTTTGCCATGTTTTTCTCTTTTTTTAGGACATTTTATGATGTTTTTGTCTTTTTGTCATTTTATGATTTTTTTGGATTTTGACATTTAAGAGGATTATGACAAATGCATATGACTGATGCCTACACATGTGAATCCAAGGACAAACATGATTGTGCCCCTAGTCAAGCTGAATACCAATTGACAGGTGATGACAACGTTATGTGACATGGGAAGGACGTATCCTAAAACAACATGAGGACGATGACAATAATGTGATGAAAGTATGGAGGTCTACAGCCAGACCAGGAATGTAGTCAAGTAAAATTTTGGATAATGTGCTTGTATGGATTAGACTCATTGCATTTGGAATGACTTGGTTAGGACTAGATGGGATGATGATTATCCTTAGACTGTTTGACAAGGGAAAGCCAAGATAGGTGACAAGCATGAAAGGATAGGGGTGGCCTTGGTAAAAGATGGGAGACATGAGACTAATGGAATTGTCATATGATTTTCAAGGACTGTGTCGTATAAGGATAATAAGACTATGACGGTCAATGACATGATGTTTCGTGAATCGTGTATGACTGAAGGACAGACATGTCAAGAGTTTTCATAAAGCATGATTTATGTGTGCTAGTTTTATGTCAAGAACAAGGTGGGTGGAAAAAAATGTGTGGAAATAATAGGGCTTAGATGGACGTTAATGTCATCAGGAAGGCATGGGAAAATGAGACGACTTGCCCCTAAGTATAAAATTCCACATAGACAATTTATTTTACACATGACCTATTTGCCAGGTTTTCATCATGGTACTTATCTAGGGCGCCTGTTTGCCAGGTTTTCACCATTGGATGAACTTTTTCTTTTTACTATTTTCTTGACTTTTTGAATTTTTTGGGGTCACCAAGATGCCTGTTTGACAGGTTTTCATCAGGGTGACAATTTTTTTGATTTTTTCAATTTTTTTTTTGTATTTCTAATATGTCCAGATGCTTTAGATGACCACTGACTATTTTGAATCCACTGATGGTGCCAATATAGAGACTAGTGTCATGATATGCCAATAATGACCTTGTTGAAAGAGTTGTCTTGTCAGGATCATAGCACTTGTGTACAATGATCGATGTCATTATGATGCTTTCTGATACTAGAGTTGGCCTTATCAGAATACACACATCACAATAGAGTGCCATGAGAGTCCTTGCGGTAAAGAGTTGCTCCCAATATGTGACGGATTTGTGATGTGGGATCGTTGGACTTTAGACGAGATGTAGGATTATGACGAATGATGGTAGACGTGGAAAGATTGTTTGGACGTTTGGATGAATGACTTTTTATTTTACAAACTTGGGATGGTGGATGATGGATTTTGGAGGGATGGTGTTTGGAACCAACATTTTTATATGCCTTGATTGATGACCATTTTGAAGGAGGTGGACATGTGTTATATGTGAGAGTCCTCTTGTCTTGTGGCTCCACATTGTGATTGACTTTTGTATTTGACTTGGTGTCTTTGTTTGATCCATCTTTCTTTGGGATGCATTTTAATTTCATTTGTCCACTTGTCCTTTTGTTTGATTCAATGGCCTTTGAAATTTGATTTTGATCTTTTGACTTATAAGACTTTTATTTTTGTTGGTTCCAAAGGGAAGGTTTATTTATGATGGAATGATGGTTCATGGTGTGGGTGGACAGGGTGTTGGCAGCAATCTTATGACAAGGTTCACTCATGGATTCCATTTTGACATTTGTATCTGACAAAGTTTCCCCCAGTATCGAGGAGGTACCACTGACATCATTTAATTTAATAACTGAGGAATAGCCAAGACCTTGATGTCTATAATTTTCCTGAAGCTGTATTGGTTCTAGAATGCCTTTCTCATGTATGCCTAGTCCTTTGCCTTGATATTGCATGCTTTGAAAGATTCTATTTGCGATGGGGTATTTATTGTTTTGAAAGCAAGATGCTAACCCATCATGATGTCTATGGACACTGTCACTTGTAATATTTTCGTCTTCAAAAAATCCTGCTCTGACAAAGATAGATGACCCTAGTTGATAAAGTATCTTACCTTCATTTTCATGTTGGACATATTCTTGACTGATATCTTTGGTCTGATCATGTGACATGTCTAGTTTAGATGATTCTGTTGGTTCTTCCAAGGTAATGTCAAAGCCATCATTATGTTTAGTGTCATAGAGTCTAATGATTTTAGCTATAACTTGATCATATGCAAGCATGTCCCTAGTGGAAGATTCTTGTGTCAGAGGAATATCGTCTATGTGTCCTATGGAGGAAAGTGTCTCATCGTGGGAAGTGTCAATAGTCAAGGCTTGTATAGGGTCATCAAGTGTTTGATCATGAATGGTGTAAAGGTCAAGGAGTGGATTGTTTTGGACTTCTTGGTCAACAATAGGGTCTTGGTCAAAGATGGGGTTGTCGTAGATGATATAATCAGAAATGGATTTTTTGTTAAGGATGGGTGTGTTTTGGATGTCATGATTATTTTGAAGGACATCTTGAATGGAATTTGAGATAGGGTCATGGGATGGACTACCTTGTTCTTGACATGAGGGTGACATTATAGGGTCATGCTTTGGACTTTCATTTTGACATGTATCCTCAAGTTTATTAAATGGGATTTGACTTTGGACTATGATCGAATTTTCATGACTAGATGTGGCTTGTGAGGGGGTGACTTGAAAAGGATAAATGACCAAAGGACTAGGATAGGACGTGGGAACTTGGACTGGATTAGTATATGAAGGACTAGGATATGACATGGGTACTTGCATTGGACTAGTATGTGAAGGACTAGGGTATGACGTGGAGACTTGGACTGAATATGACATGGAGTCTTGGACTGGAGTAGGATGTGATGGCATATGATGTGACATGGGGACTTCGACTATATTAGTTGGTAATGACATAGTATATGACATAGGGACTTCGACTTAATTGGAGTAAGGTTGACTAAAATGGGACGTGGAGACTTGGGCCGAATCGATATGGTATGATGTGGGGATGTGACATGTGTTGGTAGATAGTTGCTAAGGCATGTAGACTTGGATGGGATTGATAAGTGAAGGGTCATAATATGACGTGGAGGTTTGGAATGGACTAGTTGATAGTTGGCTTCCCTTGTCAAAGTTAGGATAAGGGTGAGTAATGGATGTTTGTTGTGGACTAATGTCATGGATGGTGTTAAGTGACTTTTGGTAGTGAGGGTAGATGGATGGAGGTGGAAAACTATTTATGTCAAAGCCTCATGGTAACTTAGCCCCTTGGTCCAAAAGCATGGCTAGATACCTTTGAGGGTCACGTAAGATTGAGTTTTCTATGAAGGAGACTATATCAGGATTTTGCGCTGTAGCTTCTAAGTCTTCTACATATATTCGTCCTTTCTAGGCTCTTTTTATTAATGGCTCAAAAATGTTTTGTGATGAAGATGACATGTTCATGTTGTGAAATGGGTCAAAAAAGGTCCAATGTTGGTTCATGTCATAAGTGTTATTGTTGATGTTGGGATTGGAATCTTGTACAAAGTTTGTCATTTGTCCTCTTTTTCTTTGAAGCCTAGTCTCAACAATAAAAAAGGATTTGCTCAAATGAGAATGATGAGAATGACAACTAAATGCAAGGATGACACTAGCCTATGTTTTTGTATTTTTTGGATAAAGAATGACAATGCAAGACTATGTTTTTGGATTTTTGACAATAAGGGATGCAATATGACAATGTTGTCTAAAGAAAATGACTAATTCCAAAGGACAATGAATACTAAGATGACAAGTTATGTCACTATTTTTTATTTTTTTTTGGAATAAAGGATGACAATGCAAGACGATCATGACATTTTCCTAAGGAAATGATTAATGCAAGATGACAAGGTTGTCAAGGCCAAAGTGCCAAATGAGGACTAAGATGATGATGTTTGACTAAGGACTTAAGGTTATAAATGCAAGGTCTAGGTTCAAATTGATGACTAAGATGAACAATGCAAAGTATAAGGTTCAAAATGAGGACTGAGATTGTTTTTTGATGTTTTGTTGAAAATTTTGAGTTGTCTAAGGTCAATTTTTTGTGTCCAGATTTGTGAATGTTGTGTATATTGTTTGAAAATCTAGAAAAAACTTGACAAGCACAATGTTTTGAATGTAAGCAAGTGCACATAAGACAAGTACAATTCTAAAAGGCCAATAGGCCAAGGGTTTGTATACTTGATATAGCCCACCGATATACCCCGGATTGGTGATAAACACATTTCCTTCTCGAGAGTGGATAGCTTAGAATTTTGGTGGCATTGGCTCCCCTCCACGGCTCATTAACGTCATTCAAGCACACCAAATTCGAATTCTTTGGGTAATGACATCCCAAGAATTGCTATCTCTACTCAAGGGGATCAGTAGTGAGTGTCTTCGGGCATGATACTATACCTTGCACTATATTAAGCAACGGCCAATAGAATAGTTGGAAACTAAAATAAGAGGTGTTTAATATGGGCATTTCGTTCATGGAGCATGATCCATGTGGTGAGAGTCCCCTTTCAGATCCATCTCGTCGAAACCACACTTGTGATTCTTGGGTTTTCCCCAATAATACACTTTTATATACTGGCTGGAAGTCCCTCGAGTTCAGGGTGCTACCAGTCTAAGTCATCCTGGGGTGAGTACTTTTTCCCACCAGAATAGGCATAATTTCTAGAGTCAGTAATCGTTTCTCTTATGCCCAAGATCGCCCGAAAGCGCAAGGGGAGAGGATACTCCGATATACCAAGTCGTGAAGGTAATGACAGATAAAAATGTGTCTAGTTTTCTAATCACCGTGTTTTCACAAGGTGAGAGCATACTCACCTACCATTTTGCAAACACACTCAGACATAGTAGAAAGACAAGTTCATTTTAATTGCACCAAAGGAAATGTGTATTATACTAAAAAAAAATACACATTGTTTTGATGTTTAGTCTTTGACATTCAAACCTGCAAAACCACACATTAGTAGTTTAATAATGATCTTCGATTATTGATCTGCAAAAATAGTTAGATGCGTCCCTTTTTGTCCACTTGATCCAATGTGTCCTTTGAAGTGTTTATTTCCTGCACATGCAAAAAACCAACAACAAACCCTAGCAAGATAATTGATCACTACTATTAGAGGGTTAGCTAGTCACAACAAATCTGATTTTTACAAAATTTTTTGATAGTAAAATGAAAAGTACAGAGAATAAATCCTATCTAAAATCTCAAGAGGTTTCCAAAAAATAAATAAATTAGAAAAATTTGTTGTTTTGCACCTGAAATTAATTTTTTATGAAAAATCATAATTTTTTTATAAAAAATACAAAACAGCTCTAAATACTCTAGTTTTTATACTAGAGTCGTCTGATGTCATCCCAAATCTGCAAAACAAAGTTTATGATCCTATCTGCAACCGTGGGAGAGATATAAGCCAATCTTTGTTAAACCTAAATTTTAAAAGATCTATTTTTTTACTTATAATTGTGCATCCAAATTTAAAAAATAAAGAATAGACCCCTATTCAAATTTAGAGAGCTTTCTATAAATGTAAACATATCTAAAAATTTTGATAATTTTCTCTCAAAATTAAATTTTCATGAAAAATAGCACAAAAATTATAAAAAAATTAAAAATAGATCAAAAAAATGTAATTTTTGGAATGAAAGTGCACGACACTATCCCCAAGTTGTAAAAAAAAAATTGTGAGAAAATACAAAGCCGTTTGAAAGTTATAGTCATGTCTTTGGAAACTAGGGCTTTGTCCACAATGATGCCAAACCTGCAACAAAAAGCAAACAAAACCTGCAACAAAAAGAAACCAACTCCAAAAATAGTTTTTTTTATTTGCAACAAAACCTCATTGCTTGTTGGTTGATGTGTTGCCCTCAGATTTGATGAGCGAGCAATCTACAAATAAATGTTTATGTCCTACACCAAGCTTTGAAGGATTTGTATGTAAATGCTTAATACCTATGCCTAAATGACTATGATAAAAATGACTATAAAGTGCCAAATTAATCTAAGTATTAATATGCTAGAATATTGTAATCTATGTGTGTAATCTAGAAATGAGAGCAAAATAACATTTTATAGAAAATTTCATTTTGAATGGACGGATGAGATTGACTTCTGACAAAGACCTAAAATCAAAGGCTTAGATTTAATCTGACAATCCCTAATCAGGGTTAGGGAAAAATCCTTAAGTGAGCGGTTAAGATGCCATCTAAGAGAATCAAATCGGCGGTGGAGAATAAATGAGATAAATTAATTAGAAAATAAATATTTTCGACAATCAAGAAGATAAACACTAACTGATTTGTGAGATTCAAAAAATCAAGAAGATAAGAGTTGGATTGAAGATTAGATTTGGAAAATCAAGAATCTGCCTGATTATTTGATTTTTGGAAGATTAGTTACTATTTTGAATTAATTTAATTCAAAATAATAATTTTGTGAGACAATAAATAATCTTTTTCAAATTATTTACCAAAATGGATTGACAGTTAAGAAAGTGATGACATTTTAAATAATTTCATTTATTTAAAATGAGTGGAATATTAATTTAGGCAATTAAATATTTAATATAATTATTTAATTTAGTAGATAAGATTAATTAATTATATGATAGTTAGTGACATAAAATTTATTTATTTAATAATCAGGAAGAAATATATGACGAAGGGAAATTAAATAAATTAAGAAAATTATTTAATTAAGGGAAGACTTAGACAATTAATGACGTATTTATTTAATAATCATGAAGAATAAAATGACATGAATTAATTTAATAATTATGAATTATTTAATCAATAGTCAAATGTGGACCAAATACATAATTAAATGTCATAATTATTATATGTAAATTTAATATACTATTATTATATGAATTTATAATATTTTATGTATATTATAATATATCATGTTATATTATTAAATTTTAATTCTCTTATAATATTATATCAAAATAATATAAATAGCCCTTAAAAAATATTATGTTATACATATTATATATATATTATATCATATAAGTTTTAAAATATTATATCATAACAACCAGATATATAATGTATATAATGTAATAATATCATAACTTTATAATATAAATTTACAATATTATATAATATATAATATTACTAGTCCTTAAGAAAATTATAGAATTATATATTATAATATTTATATATAATATAATATAATATATGATATTATAATTATTAAATTTTAATTTTATTATAATATTATATCATAATAATATCATAAATATTACGCCCACCAGCATGTATATATAGCGCAACCACATTGTCAGACGTTTGTTGATACAATACACTTGTCGCTGAAATGCATCGCTTCGCCCTATACTACATTACATTGTCAATGCCGCCATATTTCCACGCTGCCCATAATAGCAAAGGTGGCCATTATGTCATATACTCCCCAATCATTTAATAAACTGTGTTTGAATGACCATACTTTATGGTTCGATTTAGAATATTGCCATGAAATGAAGTAATGCCACTGGGACTGGCAGATGATCATAACCGCATCATGGTGCGAATTATAATGGCGTGGGCCACTTCCTATCGGCTTCACTACACTGATTATATATCTTAAAATAGAAATTCCCAGCCATGAAACCAGGAAATACTTCTTGTTAGGGTGGACAGTTGGTGACTTCCTCGCACTGGCGTACATTGCAGGCAATGGTGAAAGAAATAGAATATTCAATGTGGTCAAGATCAACAAGCACGATAGTCCACTGCTCGTATGGATACAATATATACCCATTACGAATTGCATATATCCTCCTCCAAAGTCCTCTGAACGTGATATCAGATCCTCAAACTTGCATCGACTGTTAGGCCCAGTTGGAACTAAATAACAATATAACAATATTCAATAACCATAACGTTGCTCGTTAATCAAAACATCAAAGATCTTCAATTAACAGTAAATTGAAGTGATAAAGGACTAACTTTGGTACCTTCATGAAATTGATGCCCAGAGGTGAAGTTGGAATTCAAGCCATGAGTTAAATTTGGCAAAGTCTCGAGAGTTTACTGAGAAAGCTGCAAAGACATAGCAATTATTAAATAAAAGAGATCGTAAGGGTACCCCATACTCAGTTTTGAACGAGATGATGGTCGCACAGAAATTTGATGAGAGAATGAAGCTGGTCCTAAAACATTTTTCGCCAGTCGTTCCTTCATGGGTCACGCTTACGCTGCTCTGTTACCACATGACCACTGAAATGCTCCGGTGTCATGCTTAAACTCCTCTTTACGGCAAGGGTTTGGTGGTCACCGCTGAGCAAACCGAGAACACCACCTCGAGGAGGTTGCGTTGTGGCGGTACTGCATCGATGTTGCCTTGGCATTCGGTAGGAAATCTAACTCATTGCACAGCGGTGACGACCAAACCCTTTGTCGTGAAGACGAGTGGGTAAGCAATCATTGGCGGTGAGGATCTGGTAACGGAGCAGGTTAAGCATGAGCAAGGAAGGTAATGTGGTGTTCACCACAGCCGGGTCCATCCTGTCTTTTCCTGTGGGCAAGATCGCATTAACACGAATATAAAAAGCAGGCTGGGAGCCCGTCCGCACGACATCCTGATTGATCTGAACCAGCTAATCTGTGCTCCAAGAAGAAAGAAATTAGCACTCTCGGGATCAGAGGCAATAGAGCAAAGATTATTGTGTGCAAGAGTGTAAAATTCCTTAGAGATCAGAGAGATAATTATCAGACCAACTTTCATTAACCGACTTCAATCCTATTCACTGTTGATCAATGCATGAATTTACAACTATATAGCCACCCGCAGAAAAGGAAATTGTGATGAAAGGCAGACTTAACTGTTGTTGCTCCTATAGTGATAAGGGCGGTGAAAGAAAGCAAACTGCAGTTTACTTTAGCTAGCTTATTGCTGGAAAATAAATCAAAAGGTTGTTGCTTTAGTTAGCAACATGCATGCCAATTGTCAATCATCGCATGTTGTTAAAAGGCTGTTGTTGCTTAGATAGCTTAGTTCACAAAAACTAACATGCATGTTGTTAACAGGTTGTTGTTGCTTAGATAGCTTACTTAATGTAAAATAGCATGGATGTCGATTGTCGCATGTTGTTAATAGGCTGCTTTTCCTTAGATAGCTTAATTCACGGATTCTTGATTTTTGCTTGGTATATAAAATCAATTGAGGTCGGGAAAACAATTTTAGGCTTTCTTGATCTCGGCAAATAGAAATCCCATCAGTTAAAGATCCTGACAACTTTCGTAATTTGAGTAGGGAGAGCTTCTAATCCCGTCCTCTCTTTAATTTTTCTTAAAAAAAAAGGATTATGTACCGCTTTTCCCTCGAGAAAATAGCCGTTATGGATTATTTATCTTGTAGCTTCTATATTTGAATATCAACTAGCACTTGCACCCCAATGACTTGCAATGGTTACGCCATTAGGCTGATACACTTTGGTATTATATTATGAACATGTAGGAGCGGTGCAATTTTTTTTGGGGATGAGCTTATGTGGTCTATGCGATTTGTCTTGAAGACCTATACAACAAAAGGAATGGGGTGGCTAGGTGCGTAGAATAGGCGTTGATGAAGACAAGTTGTAGAAGCAATTTTAAGCACCATGGGAATTGGGGAGAGATATCAAATGGATAGGGAGGAGAGTTGTATACCTTGTTTGAGGAGAGACATAGTTGTTGTAAGTGTACCTCCTCTCGCTTCCTTATGATTGCAAATGGATTGGTTTGCATTTTGGAATATCTTTCAAAAGAGAATGGTGGTTGAATGCGAAGATCATTTAATGATTTAACTCTAGATATGGCTGTAAATGTTAGTCCCTGCCTATCTATTTTACCAATATCAATTGTTGCCTTTTGCAATGTTAGTCCTTGAGCTTTGTGTATGGTAATAGCCCACGCCATCGTAAGCGGTATCTGCCTTCTATTGCCCAAGGAAATAGTATGATTGGTATGCTCTTAGGGTCATGGTCATTCCACGAGGGTCCACTGTAGCTATTGAACCTTGTAACAACATACATGGGAACATCTGGTGGTTTGGAACCAGGGCTGTAAATGATTTCAACAACTTCGCCAAGAGCTCCATTCACTAGGCCTGCTTGTGTCCATATGTTGGATGTGAGCATGATGCATTGCCCTTTACAAAGCAATACTTCTTTTTCAAGCTGTTCATCATCAGTTGCACTATCTATTCCATGCCTGGTACTTGTCGCAGCGCTGATTGCAATTGGACGGTTCAATGATTTTAACATTCTTCTGTTGTGTAGTCTAACTAAATCGTTGGTAGCAAACAAGTGCATTGAGCTATCGAACTCTTCTTCTTCTCTTGATGTGAGTTGCTTGTTTGTGCACGTCATTAAGAGTTGCCAATCTGCTTCTGTTGCTTCTGCATTCCGTATGTTTTGCAATACTTGACAAAATCTTTGTTGTGATGGAGTCTCACCTTGATGACGAAAGACTGTTTGTAAGGTGACAACAGTTGTAAATTGGTTCCACAATGTTTTTGCAATTGAGTGTGCTGTGTACATAGGTTTGTCCATCATAGGTGGAAGTTGGGCGAGGTCACCAATTAATATTATAGACACTCCACCAAAG
>VDFB02033252.1:0-17973 GCA_007258455.2 Sequoia sempervirens
TTTTTTTTAAAATTGAAAAGAATTGTCTGAAGTATGTTTTTGTAAAGAGATTATTGCAAAAAATTATTTTAATAAAAAGTTATTAAAATACTAAAAAACCATGATAATTCAAATTTATGGACCTATTTCACTAAAAAACCCTAATAATTCAATTTTATTGACCTATTTCATAAAAAAAAATATAATTGGAAATTTTTTTATATATTTAGAATCTACACAATCTCATCTAAAATGGGTTTTAATTTCATAAAATAATTCTAAAAAAACCCCCATCAACCATATTGACATAGTCAATTTTTTCTCTCGATATTGACATGACCTTGTACTTGTAGGTCTAAGGCTAAGGGTTGGGTTACCATGCATTTTCTAAGCCTAAATCCAAATGAGAAACATGGATTGTGATTTTCAAACCTTTTGGAATGAGTACCCACTTTATAATGGGTACCTATTCTAAAAAATGAGTGACTACCTATTTTAAAGCTGAAAAATGACACTTCCACTAGAAGTGGACTCAACTTCTTGCACTTACCCACAAATTGAGTAAACTTACTATACTCAAATCTTTAGCAATATTCATCCATATCATTGAGTTTTGTAGTTAGGTTATGCAGATTTTGTCTTGGACCATTCATCAATCCTCAACCAAGTGGATCACAATCTCATAAAGTCATCAAAGCTAGCATTGGAGTTGGGAAGGGCCAATTTTCATATCAAATTGGCACCAATTCCCTCAAGAGATTAAGAGTTTTCTTTGCATTAGAATAGGATTTGATATGTTTTAAGTTTCTTGTGTTCTTCATCTCATTTCCTTTCCCTTTTGCAATTTAAATGAATTTCTTGATGAATTATGATTCTAACCGTGTATTTGATCTAATATATTGATTGTTTCTTGTGTTTGTTCAGGTTGGGAATCATGGTTCACAGACATAAACCTAGAATTGGTTGATAAAAGCATCTTCCATATTTGTCTAGCTCAGGATGGATCTGGTAGGCAAGTTCATATACCAATTGTAGGCCATATCTCCCAATGAATAGGGAAATAGTATACATGCAACGTCATGAAGATCTATTTGAGCCTGTGTACAGGCATCTTTGAATGCCTGTAAGTGATCTTCAACACTTTGTGACTCTCCATGGGCATATCTGGGACAAAATTTCTTTGGATTCTTAGAAATTTCATGTATGCCGCCAAGAATAGTTCCTAGTGGTGAAGGATTATTCGTGAAGAATTCCATGGGTGGTAGTGGATTTGGTTGTGCCAATTGTGGTATTGGTGGAAATCTAGGAGGAATGAGTGGTTGTGTTAATGGTGGTAGGATCAAAACCCTATGAGTCCTGGGTCTAATCAGGGTTTGGATTTTAGCTAACGGTTATGGATTAGAAGATCTAAGAAAATTTTCAAACCTATTTAGTAAAAAGGACCCAATTCACTCCAATTTGTTCCTTTGGGCCCTCCTTCTAGCACCAGTTTTGTTGATGGTCAAAAGTAACACAACATTAAAACAAAATATTTCTACTCTATTTCTCCTAAAAAAGACATGATATAAAACCACCTATCTTCCAAGGTCTTTGTAGTTGGTTCTCAACTACGCTATTATCATTCAGTGGTCCACACAACCATAATATTCAAGGGGATTACTAGTAAATGAGTACAAACTAGATGGTATAAAGCAATTTAACATTTGGAAATTTAATAAACAACAAAAGATCGATCAAGGTTTGGGACAACAAATAGAAACACATATTTCTTTTAATTCAGACATGCAATTCTTATAATGAGCACTTTTCCTAACTAAAACCATACAACAACACAGTTTATGAAACAATCCATACCATTGCATCCATTCATAGTGTAGATTTAGAGCACACAACCATTCATCATCACATTTTTTTAAAGCTTTTTGATAATGAAACACCCCAAGCTCATTACCAGAATTAACATATCAATAAATATCAAGGAATATCATCCACATATAATGCAATAAAATGATTTCAAATTCAAATTCTTCTATTGATTTCCATCAAATAAGAAACATTTATTCATAGCAAGATGCGCTAGAATGCGAATGACCATTGTTTATCAACATCATCATTCAACATAAGAACTTTTGAAATAAAACTACTTATATTAAAACTCTAAAATTGTTTGATGTTGATAAACAATGGTCATTCGCATTCTAGCGCATCTTGCTTATCCTGCATAAAAGCTATAAAAACTGAAAACTATCTAGTATTTCTAGGTAGCCAATTTGACTCAATTAGATGGCCTTTACAATGAGGAGACAATTCTAAAATATAGACAAAATTAGCACCAATCTCTCCTATCAAAATCAAGATCCACAATCTAGGGCCTAGATCTACAATTATAGGGATGCCTAGTTAACTCCAAGTGTTTGTCTCCCTATTGAAACTATAGCTACTAAAAGGTAAACCAAGTGTCTATTTAGCCAAAATATGATTGAGAGTTTTGACTTTTTGTTCTATTGATCAACATACCCAATCTATGGCTCATCAAAATGGATTTGGAGTTGTTCATCTATCTCAAAACTGATCTAAAGGTGATAATATCCAAAAAGGTGCCTAGAATTGATTGGTACATTTGACTTCTTCCCTTTTCAAAAAAATAGAATATTCTTATTCATTTATCGTCTCCATGAGGAATCCCATGATACTCATCATAATTCTAGAAAATTTGTTTCAATGTATCATCATTAGGTCCATCAACCCAATCATCTTTAAACTTTGAATGTTCAAACCTCTTTTCTACTACAACGATACTTTCCTTTAGCTAACCAATGTCTCTAATTTCCCACTACATGTCACACATGACGTCCAACAACCTATCCATGAGTTTTAACTCAGTAGTGTCCCATTATTTCATTATTTTATCAAGTCTTACCTCCCATGCATCTTTTGTTTCTGCCAATGATTCAATTCTCTGATCTAGAGATAATTTTGTATCCATGAGTTTTGCAACAATCTCCTCAAAGATGCTTGTATGTTCCCATATTTCATGAATTCCTTTGAGCATAGCTATTCTTTGTTCAATGATATTTTGGGTTTTGAAAATAAACACACTAATGGCCTTTGAAGCATATTTAGGGCTCTCATCAACCAAAATCTGTGACTAGATCAACTCTTCACTGGAACTTTTAGCTATCACTTTCAGCTTTCCCAAGTACTTCCTGAGATTTTATTCCTTTTCCCACCATTTCCTTATAGATTCTTCACTCATTTTAACCAAAGAAATACTTGCATTATAGTGTTTAAAACCTAAAAACATTGAACCGATTATCAAACAGGTGGCCTTATTTTTCATCTCATTCAACCCATCCACCTCCGTGCAGCTCATCAAAATAGGGATCTTTGATAGTGTTGGATGCTCAAGAGTGGATGTAATCAACTCCTTTAGAACATATTTAATTTTTCCAACTTCAGCCTTAAGCTCATCTTTGGCTTGTTTATCCTTGATTAACTATGATTTGGAGGTGGTGGAAACAATATCAATCAGATTAATGTGTTAATTTCTTATATGTTTTCCCAGGTTGATAGTGCTTATCTTGTAATCTTCAACCTGCAATTCTCTGGCATCCTTTTCAACAATAGGTGTAGCAATTTCTTCTATAAAATCTCCCTCATCAATCAACTTTGTGGAATGCACAACATGAGGTTTCTTCCTTGGTTTTACTTTGTCAATCTCTAATACCATTTCATCCCATGCCACTGGTTGAGCCTACACTTGTCTCTTTTCCAGCTTTAGCTGGAGCCAAGTGGGAGCAGCTGGCCGAGTAGTCACTTGTGTGACACTGGGAGGTGTTACTAATGGAAGTGTAGAATAAATTACCTCAATAGTCTATTGGGAAGAGGCCTTTTTTCATTCCTTTTCTTCTTTTTGTAACTGTTCCTGCTCCATTCTCTCATTTTGGGCTCTAATCTCTTCTATCTTCCTCATGTATTCATCCTTCCATGCAGCTTCCCCTTCATCCTTTAACCTTTGTTCCAACCCTTTTGCACCAAGTTCTTCCTCTACAACTTTATCTTGTTCAACCTCTTTCTGTAGCTCCAATTCTTTTGCAAGATCCTCTTCTTCAACTTTCCTTAGTGCCTCAGCAACTTCCTTTTCTCGAGGTATCTCTTCAATTTTATTTCTTTTTTCTTCTTCTTCTTGAGCTAGCTATTTAGCAGCTAATCTTTGGGCACTTTCAATTATTTTGTTCTACTCTTTTTTAGTCAAAACTTCATTCAATTCCAATTCCTCACTATATAGGCTTCTAGGCTCAAATCTAGTTTCTTCTTCTCTAGGTTCTTCATCAGCCCTCTCTAGATATTCCTCCCATTCCGCTCTTTCTCCTTCCTAATAAGGAGTTCTCTTGGAGTCTGAGGAGATAGGATAGTCTGTTACATTGATTATAGGGGGGCTCTCCTCTGCAACAACTATTGATCCTGATGTTGATGGAATAGTTGTAGTATCCCAGTTTGTAAAGGGACAACAAAATGTCCTTCTTTAGTAGCTTCTTCTTTAGGATATACAGTAGCTAAAGGTGTGGTGCCAAAACTTGAAACAACCCTAGTAGCAGCCATTTCATAAGTGAATTTAGCTTTCTTCAAAGCATCATCAATCTATTTCAATGAAACTTCTTCTCTTGTTTGGGTAGGCTCTTCCGTAGCTGCCTCTATTGTTGCAACACCCTTTTTCAATCTCTTTTTTTTTGTCTTCGTGGAGGAAGTAGGTTCATTTCTAGAACCTCTCTTCTTTGAATCCTTAACTCTTGGTTGCTTTAACTAAATTTCAATCCATTTCAAACTTCTATCCACCACTACCCATGATATTTTATAGATCTTAGTTTCCTCTTTTTCCATCCAATCGATGGGCTCCAAGTCCATAGTGTCCACTTTATCCATTTCATATCGGGGATCAAGTGTGATCCCATCATCAGTAGTACCTTCTGGAATATCCATTTTAACCTCAAAATATTTCATCCAGGGAAAATTTATTCTTTCATACCCCCTTTTTTCTCACTTCAAACTAATCCTGAAGGTTGGCCCAAAAGTCCTCGAGAAGTGTTTAATGATGGCGAAACTAAGAAGCATACAGACCATACATTTTCCTCTATGGATCAAAGAATTTCCTAGAAGTATGCTACTTGAAATTTAGAGACAAAAATTCCTCTATTGATGTTTTAGCCATTATTGAAGAGGAACAAGAATAAAATCCCAATTGCATTGGGAAAGAATGACAAATAGTTTTATGTTGTGTAGGAAATTGGGAATTTACCTCAACAACCTGATGAGAGAGCTCCATCAAGATCCATCTGTCGCCACAACACCTTGGCAGTTCGAGAGGGTGAGCATCATAACCAAACAATATGAAATAAGTGGACTTTAGGCATTGAATAAATCAGTATCCCCACTCTTGGATGAATTTCATAGCATCTCTTGATAATCTGAAAAAAAATGTCACCTATGAGTTGATTAATAACAACATACAAAAATGCATCATTGACTCTTTTGAAGTGTTTATCTCCCTTCTTCACCTCTAGTTGGTCATAGTATTCCTAGAACTTCTTCTAATCTAGACTATCATGTTGATGGGTGTTTTTTCACTTCTCAACATAGGCAACACACAAGTGCACTACCTCTCTTGAAAGGAAACTTCCTACAAACAAGTTGTACAAAACTACCCCAAGGTTTCTCGGGTGTTAGGTCATGACTTGGAAAAACAACTCAGTGGATTGATGTGATTTGTTTGTAATCACAAGGGGCATGGAAAATTTTCTAAGTTGGAAGGGAGTCGACTCTTTGAATGGAGTTTTTGAGATTCTAAATGTGTGGTACAATTGCTGCAAGTTCAAAATAGTAGTCTAAAACTCCATGTTCAACATCAGATTTGGCTTTACAATGATGCTAAAACTTTTCCTTAACTACTATTTTAAAGAAAGGTCAAAAGGGAAAAGGGAGGTAAGAGTTTCTAGACCTGCAACTAATGGTGAATAGTGATAATGGAGGATGCTACAGTGGAAAAGCTTCCTAAAACTAAATTCCACTTAACCAAACATCATACAACCTCATGAAACTAGTGCTATCCTCTAAGGTCTATAGATTATTCAACTATTTATTCACCATAAAGCATGAATAAAAGATGAATTTTATATGCAACAATAAGTTAATGTTCAAAATAGCTTTACATTTTTGTTCAACATCAAGAAACAACAAAAGGAATGAACATGGAAGGCATCAACACAATAACATTCTTCAATATCAATGTGCAACATGAAGAAAACTACTAAAAGGGTATGTGCAAGATCATGATGGGCCAAAAAGTGGCAATATGATGGGTATGTGGTTGAAGACTTTTTTTTACCTGAAATTGATGAAAAAAAAGGGTTTTTAAATGATATTCTTATCTTTCAACCAATATAGATTATGCTTTGTTTTGAATTTAATAAATAATTAGTATTCATTTTCTATTTGAATTATGACTAAAGTCCTGATTGATAAACTAATTGAAAAACATCTATAGCTTTCAAATGGTATCACATTTTTTGAATCCAAAACATGTGTCATGTTCTATGCTTCACATACTATAGGATTAAAAAAGAAAAGAAATTCATCAAGTTTTGACCAAGTTAAGGTGGTCAGACATACGCTTTTTTATATTTTTTAAAGTTGTAATAAAAAATTCATAATTAATTATTTGCCTGGAAAAAAATTACAAAAATGCCATCACATGCTTAGGGACATGAGACCTATACTTATATCTAAAATCTTATAAAAGGAAATAGTATCATTTTATTGTGGTTGGGGTAATTAGGACAAATGCCTGCTTATTTTTCCACTGAAATTTAAGTGCTCTTGCATTGAAATTTCAAATTTTCCTAAAATAAATTTTGTTTTAAATAAACCTAGTAGTTTAGAAACTACATTCAATTTGCCGCAAATTCTATTCTTACATATTTTGAAATAATATAGATAACTTATTCAATTTTTATGTCAATTTGCCTAACTCGTTTTACTAGAATTTTCAAATTTTTCGTCAAGTTGCCTAACTTTGATTTTTGAATTTTTTGTCCTTAAGGACCTAGTTTTCCATGATGATCCTAAACATACCTAAAGCTACTTGAAACACTTGGAACATAAAATTGGATCTATCCAAATCTACCAACTTTAAGAAGATGAATCTGCAACATGTAGAAACACAAGAATCCACAAAACAATGAAATTCTACTGAGCTGCAAAGCATGTCTTTACAACTCAACTCCTTGAAAATGAGAGGAGACCCCCTATTTATAGTGTCCAAAAATCAAAATGAATGGCCAAGATTCAATCTCATTGTGTGGGCAAGATTCACTACAAATTATGGTTTTACCTACCCCCAAATATTTTATAATATACATTTTGTCTCATTCCTATTTTGTCCTTTAGTGGCTCACGACACTATAGCATTTTGTCTTCTAGTGGTTGCCTTCTTTTCTAGCTAAACTATCATAAACTCGTCATCACTCACTAGTTTTCCTTCACTTTCTTGTAGGGTAGTGTACTCCACAAATTTTCCAATCAGTGCCTAAAGCTTATCCCATTCCATGATATCGAATTGAAGGACTTGGAAGGTCAACCTCTTAAATCTACCAATGATTTTCTCCCAATGCTTTGTACATCTTGGTGTGGCCTTGATTACCTGTTCAGATTGAGTGAATGCCCTTGCAGCAAAGTCCATGAAATATGATATTAATGCATCTACTACCCCTTGCTCCATATTCTTATGGAAGAATGGCCTAATTTTCTCCATATCTAGCTCTAGGGCGGGCATGTCATAGTCCATCATTAGCTTGAGGTAGTCCTCGTTGTCCGTTATGTGCTCTATGACCCATTCGAGGTTGAGCTCAACCTCATGCAACACTCTTTCTAGGACGTCCCTCCTATGATCCAAGCCCATTTTCCATGTCTCTACCAGCCAGTGATCATCTTTGACTAGTGCCAATTCTTTCTCCCATGTCTTCTAAGGCATCTTGAGAATGGCCTTGAGCTTAGGATAGGCGATCCTATATAGCTCGGTGAATTGGTGACATATCTTTTTTGTGCCCTCCAATTGCTTCTGCAAGTCTCAAAATTTATTAGTCATTCAGGCAGCGTGGCCTATGCCCATGTCACCATTGTAAAGCACTCATTGGAACCAATCTATCATAGCCTTGAGAGTAATTCTTTATCTTTCCTAGTAAGTTATTCTTGGGAGATAAGATAGGGTATGAAATATGTTAGGCTTCTTATTCCAAATACACCCATTATTGTTGAATCTAGGCAGTGAGATCAGCCACCTAATCTTTTAGTTCATCCTTGGAGAACTGATCCTTGTTCATTTGTTACATGATCATAGCCACTGACCTGGGGAACTCATCAATTTTCTTTTCTCTTGTTGTAGGTCCCAAGTTGATGGTGGAATTGTTATAACTAACCCATTCTCCTTTGTTTGTCACTAGGGTGGAAATTTGCACTATCCTTGATCCTGAGGCATCAACTGTGATATGGGAGTGGAATCTTGGCTTCTTTTCTTTCCTCATCTTTGTCTCTACTCTTGCCAAGATAGCCTCAAGCTTAGCCTTTGGATCAATGAGAGCAGGGGATTTCTTTTGTAGCTACCTATCTAGCTAGTCAGGCATTTGAGTTTCCCCTTTTGGTGATTCATGATCACCTTCCTCTCTTTGCACATGTTGGATGGCCTGGGGCTTCTTGTTCTACTCTTTCCTCTTCTTCATCTGATTCCTCAATATGTATAGCCTCTTTTATTTCCAACTCAGCACTGGCTATGTTTTTCTCAGTGAAACTTTCTTTTTGAGGAACTCTTTCTTCTTCCTATTTGAGCTCTACATGAAGTTCTGGCTCAAGGATCTTCTTCCTTTTCTTCTTCTTTCTCTCCTTCTCTCTTAGGTGGTACCTCTTCTTCTTGAATGGTTCTTTATCTTTTTTTACTAGTGGAGGATCTTTGGGTATCTCCATGTTGACATCAATGCTATCTCTCCTCAAAAGCCTATTTTTCATATTCAACCTCTTGTACATCCTTGAGATGTTGGGACAACTCCACTTCAAGCTCTTGATTCAATGTTTCTATGATGTACTTGGCGTTGAGAACCTCAGTGTCTTCCTCTAAAGAGTGGTACTTCTCATCTGATGCCCACTCTACCCTTTGAGTGTTCAAAATAATCATCCTTGAAAGGATGCATAGACTCTTCAAGTATACCCTTGGCAACCTCCCTTTGGAATTTTTACATTTCTTCAGATATTTGTATAGTGGCCTCCATATTTGGTGGCTCTATAGGTGGTGGAGGAATAGGTAGGCCAATGACAATATGGTATATCACAACTTAAATAGTGGGATTCATTATTACCCCAGATATTTCAACGGGTATCCCTTGCATATACTTTGCAAATGCTTTCGGTAAGGTAAGTGGTGGAATAGTGGCAGTGGCAACCACAAGCATTGGAGTAGAAAAAGTTGGTAGTGGAGGAGGTAGTGAGGCAAATTAAAATGAGGATGTCATGGCCGAGGAGGAATCAAATATTATTCTTGGGGCTGCTGGTGAGGTTGAAGCGAGGTGGACTAAGATGTCCATGGCAGGTGGAGAGGAAACAAGTAGTTCCTAAGAGGCAAGAGGTGGAGTGGCAATGATAGTGGTAGTGGCAGGACCAGAGGTGGTAGGTTGTTATTGTTGTCGCTCGACCTCTTTTCCTCCTTCATGTTATAGGTCCTCTTCAATGGTTGGCATTTCATGGAATTCTCATGATTTCTTCGCCTTCTTTGAGGATTATCCCTTTGTAGTCTTTCATGTGTATACCTTGTGTTTGGGTTGGTGTTCAGAAACATCCTTCCCTTTCCTTGATCTTGTCATGGGAGGGGATTTAGGTGCTTCTTCTCCTGGGGAAGTACTTTCTCTACTATCAATTTCACTTTCAAGCTCATCCACGAGCTCACCATATGTCAACATGGCCCATTGTAGTTTGAGTTGGGTGATTTGAACATCTACCCATTGCCTTGTTCTATTTTCAACTAACCATGTTAATATATCAAGGTCATTGACCTCTTCTTTATCCTAGTCTATTAGTGGCAATGACAGGTTGGCCACAACATCGAATCTCTCATCAAGAATGGTGTCCTCTTCCAAAATTTGATCAAGTACAAATTTTTTTTTATTAACTACACAAATTGGGCTAGCATCTGCATATAGTACCCCATTCATACTTCCTTACCATCTTTACAATTGGCCCAGAAGTCTTCAATATGAGGCAGATGAGCATACTGCCTTATGATCATCTTCTTTAATTTTCCATAGGGGTTCATTCTTGGTCGAGCTATATAGAGATCCACATTGTACTCTACTATCTCCTTCTCTAAATACTCTACACACTGGGCAATAGGGACGACATCAATTCCTTACCCAAAATTGAGGGGATATGGAATCCTTGCTCGATTTTTATCACTTAGTAGAGTATGGGAATTTTGTATTTGACTGGAGACCTCCAATATGATCGTTGGGTCATTGGGGTACCATGGCATCTTCTAGGGTCTTTCATATAAACACTCTATTCTGATATACATGAACTTCAAAAACTGTATGAATAGGTAACCAAATCTCTGGATGAATTCTTGGGCACTATGTGAGACTCTTCTCTCAAAATATCCTCCAAGGAGTCTGATGATATGCCTAATCAAGGAATCATTCACCCTCTAGTATTCCCTCCTAAAATTCATGTACTGCAGCTATGGATAGAGATCATATACCTTGAGTTCTCCTCTCCCTGGATTTGGGTTCTATGCAATAAACATGCCCTTGTATGGGAATTCCTATGCTAGTAGGTATACCAGGTAGGAGGTCATGTAAAATTGAGATGTTTTCTATACTGCCATAAGCTGCTCGTGCATGTTGTCACTAATGATCTTAGCCCAGTTGATCTTTGTTTTCCCATGAATGATCTCCTTAATGAAATAGACCATTCACTCCAAGAAGAAGGTAACAGTGGAGATGCCCATTACTCTACTCAACAGAGTGACCAAATTATGGTACTCCTCATAGAAGTCACTCCTGAATAGCTCTTGGTGTACCTTGGTAGCACTACACTTCTTTTTGTTCAACCAATGTTGGTTGATCAACTTCTTACACCCTAGAGGGTATTCTTTCCACATGTTTTCAGTATATCCCTTCTCTATTTCCTCCATGGAGTCGAATGTAGGGATATGGAATGTTCAGCCTATGGATTGAGAAGAGAGATCTGCTAACACTTTGCCATTGTGATCTGAAATCTTTCTGCTACTTCTATGGTAGCATTCTCTGGATACCATGACTATTTCTAGAGATACAAGTGCAAGTGGGAAGCTGACTGCCTTGGCGAGGCCACTCTTTTAGATTTTCCTGGCATTCTCAGTTGTAGGGTTGATCATGACCCTTTTTTGAATTCATCAAAATCCACATGCCCTAGGTTGGTGTCTAATACTGAATCCTAGGTAGAGGTGAATTTGGAGGTGCATTCCACCCCATGGAATTGGTACTTCATTTAATATTTCTCCTCTTTCCCTCTTAGTTCTTTGGCGGACATCTTTCCTTTCTCTTTCTCTAAATACTTCCTCGATGGTACCACAACAGATTCCATAAATCCTACAAATAGATATTCAATAAGCATATTCATAGAAAAAATTAGGGAAGCATTAGTTGAATCCTTCAAAATGAGGATTAGATCCAAAAATTCATCTTCAAAAGATCATTACGTCCATTAATGTTCATTTTTCAAGGCTCATTTGAGTCAATTATAGGAACGCAGGCCTAGGGATGTCGGTTTCCCTGGGCTGGCAGCCGTCAGGAGCAAAAAAGCATCAGGTTCATGGCAACCTGCAGACGGCCACCCACACTCAAAGTTCTACATTAGAGATCTGGAGGTTAGTGTCTTCAACAAGGTATTTGGTACATGAGGAGATCAACCATGAATTCTCTAGGGGAATTCAATTGATCATTTTTCTCATGCGGGTCCAAGGAGTGTGGAAGTAGGAGCCTTTACGAATGTTTAGAGCTCTACTATTGAGAACCAATGGTCAAGAGGCGGAAACCCACAAGAGGAATCCCACAATGTGGGATCCATAGGCAGTTTGGAAGTTTTTGCTTGGCTCCATTCAATTTTAATCACTTGGAAGCATATGGGGCAAGGATTGGTGGAAATCCATCGGGTGAAGGCCATTGATGAATGATGAAGATGGGATGAGAGTTCGCACATGGTGGTCTGTAGTGGCAGGTTCACAAGAAACCTTGGCTTAGCTTCTTTGCTTCAAAAATATTTGGATGGTAGAGAGGAGTTTGGTCCCTACAAAGTGAGCGAAAGGGATGGGAAAGAATCACCACTTGGAAACAAAAATCGGAAGATGGCAAGTCATAGACAGTGGCCTGCAAGGAACAGTCCACAAATAATTTGACTTTGTCATCTTTTGTGCTAAATACTTTGGTGGAAATGACCAAGGAAAAATCCACAAAGTGGATCAATGGGGTTTCATGGCTGCTTAGAATCGGTGATAGAGGTGGAATGGTCCGCAAATGGACCCCCACAGATGATTGCTCGCATAGGGTTTAGACTTGGAATTTCTTCATTTGTGAGCCCAGATGGTGAGGAGGACTATGGTGTAGGTGGGATCAATGACCTATCCATCCATAGGAGGCATTAAGATGGTGTTGAATGGAGGCCAGTAGTCCACAAGCATCAACCCACAAAAGGAGACCTATATTTTAGCATTCGATGGATTTAACTTCGGTGGGACCCATAATGCAGGATGCTAAGAAAGGTCGACCATTTAAGAATGGTGGTAAGATTGGAGCTGCTCACATGCAGTGACCCACAAAAGCAACCCCACAAGGGTTCCAAGATGTGAGTTTTTCACTTAAGTCTTCCATCGTTTGTGTTTTCAGGGGTGGCACTGAGATATCGTCCGCTTGCATGTGAAAGTCCACAAAAGTGAACCCGCAAGGTTGTGAGGCTCAAATGTTCATGTTTGAAGTTTATACCATTTCAGGTGGTGACAATGAGGATGCAGGCTACAAGGGTTTGAATGCTCTGTGAAGAACAATGATAGGGAAGACAGGGTCTGCAAGGCCTATAATGGCAATGTTTGAATGAATTTTGAGGAATTTTTTAAGTGGGTGCACGTGGAATTCATTAGTTAATCATCTGCCAAAAGGAGTTGTAAGTTTCTTTAAATATTTTTAGTTATTTTTTAGAAAACTTAACTCAAAGGACACGTTTTAAAATGTGGGCGATGAACTAACCTGGAAGTCATGAAGAACATCGATGGAGATCACGCTTCAAGTTCCTTAAAGGCTCATGTGGGAATAAAGGAGGTGATTGCTATTTGTTTTGAAATTTTTTGAATTTGGTCAGTGAATATGATAGGTCAGAGGGAGTATTTATAGAAAAAATTGCATTTATGACCCACATTGAATGAGTGTATGGTGGCTGGTGGGGTAGATGGGCACAATTCAAAATGTCGGCATGGGAAAGGAAGAACCCACAAGGTGGAAGGACCTTGACGCATCACAGTTTGAGGAGTGATCAAAAGATGATGGCTAGGGAAGGTGTGGGACCCACCATGTGGGTGGATGTCCTAAGTTAGCCACTAATGAAATGACGAAGTGTGAGCAACGACATGTAAAGAGAAGTCTGCAGCTGCAAACTGTGAAGGGAAGTCCACATGGAAATCTTCGCAAGAGCCAAGGACCTAGAAATTTTTTGGGTGGTGAATTTTGGTCAACTAAGGATGATGAATTTAGGGTCACTTTACCACTTGGAACTCAAAATTTAGGGGCACACAAAATGAGGCAAAGGAAAAAAGAATCCCTATGAAGGCGAAGAGAGAGGGTCCCTATTCTGAATGGTGTGTGTGTGCTATAGGCACAACAAATGGAGACTCTACTGTTAGAATGCTCCTGAGTGTTCTAAGGGTAAATATTTTTTAAGAAAATAGAATCTCTAGCTTCATAGACTAGAAGCCAATTTCCTTGAGTGAACTAAGAAACTCAAAGGAGGGAAGGATCCTTAATTGAATCAAGTCACGGGAATATCTCAGAAGTGTGTGTAGGGTGAGTTAATTTGTCTTTCATGAGAAACCATAACAAATAGCCATTAATAAATCAAGGAAAGCTGCTATGTAGGTTGTCCAACCCCAAAAGTAACCTGGACATTACTCCACTGCCAGTCAGGCATCCATAGCCCTGACAAAGTTGCCACTATGACCCCACGAGCATCACTCTATTTCTAGCCTATTGTCCATAGCCCCGATAGAGTTACTTGCACCCCCACACAGTTGCTTGTTTTAATACTTTATTTTATTTTCTTTATTTTCCATGATATGTTCTTTTGGTACTCTTTTCTTTTTCTCAACTGCGTAAGCATCAAAGCTTATTGTGGGTTTGGAATCGCAATGGTCACTAGAGCAGACTTAAAAATTTTCACTTGTTGGGACCTTTTAATAGCTATTGTACGATCCTTCAGAAACATTTAAAGTGTGTTATGTGTGTGATTTGAGATAAGTGTGAAAATATTCAACCAAGGGTTCTATCCTAGGTCAAGTTAGAGTTCAAATAAGAAAACCACTTCACGGAAGTGGTTAGAAATTAATAATTACGAATGAATATTTATCCATAGAATGAAAAGGAGTAAATAGAAAAGTAAGTTGTTTGATACACTGAGCATGACCACCACATCAATAATGAAGGAACACCCTCAAAAAAACAAAAGTAGTCAGGAAAGTGAGTGAAAACGAAGTGAAGACGTAATAGTGAAGCAAAAGGAAACCTAAGCTAACATATATACAACTATATACAAATACGAGCTTAAAAAATATCAGGAAAGGAAATAATGCTTGAGGTGCTACCCATTGATTGGTAATGGGACATCCTCTCTAGTGAGTTTCTTGAGGGAAAAGGAATTGTCTCCTTAAATTTATGAGATTTATCAAATTTGTCATGTCCCCCTTTCCTTTCATGGTCCTTGTCCCAACAAAGGACTAAATCAATAATCCTAAAGGCCTTTACTTTGGCTCAATGGTCGAACCACTTTTTAACTACATCCTGATGTTTGGAAAAAAAAATTAATTTCTCTATCACAAACTTCCTCTAAATGCAGTAGTTCAGCTAAATAGGCTTCTCGTCGATCTCCCTCTTCATAGTATGTGTTGAGAAACTGGAGGGTGGGAATCTTGAGGTGGATAGGAAAGATGGACTCTACACCATAAGCTAGATGAAATGGAGAATCACTGAGAGAGGCCTTATGGCATGTACAATCTTCCCAAAGGGAAAATGCAGTTGGGTGTGCCAGTCCTTGGGATTCCTATCAAGCATTTTTTTTATCAGAGTTCTCATATTTTTGTTCATTGATTCAACTAGGTTGTTTCCTTGGAGATAGTAGTTGGAAGAAAACTTAAGTGCAATCCCATAATCAAAGGTCCAACTAGAAAACTGAAGTGAGGAAAAGTCAAGTCCATTGTCACACATGATAGCGAAGGGGAAACCAAAACAATTAAAGATAAAACTTTCCAAAAAGTTAACAACCACTTAAGTAGTGCATTGCCTACATGCTATTGCTTCTTTCCATATAGTATAGTAATTAGAAGCAATTAGAATGTACCTGTGGCCTACAGAGGTTGGTGGGCTTATCAGACCAATGAAGTCAAGTCCCCACTGAGCAAATGGCCTTACCTCTAGGACTGTTTGCAATAGGACAACAACATTTCTTTCTCTAGTAGCAGTGGTTTGGAAAATGTTACAAGTTTTGAAATGATTGTGCATATCTGTAAACACCATTGGATAGTAGTACCCAACCCACAGGATCTGGTGAGCAGTTGAAGGGCTGGATTTGTGGCTAGTACCAAATTTATCATGGAATTCTATCAATACTTTGACTGCTTCCTCTTTTCCCATGCACCTAAGGTAGATTCCCTCACAATTTATCTTGTATAATATAGATCCTTGTAGCATGTAGTTTCTGCTCTTCAGTCTAAGGGCACACTTTTGTACTCCCTAGAGCTGGGATGAGAAATTTTTGTTTAAAAAATAGTAGATGATGTCATTGTACCACTCTCTTAGAGAAACATCTTCTAGTTGGTACTTCTACACAGTGAGCTCGGTTCCTACTTCGACTATTGTTTCAACAATTGTTCGAGTGAGGGATTTCCCTTGGAAAAACTTCATGGGATGAATTTCCATGTCATATTCCTATAATAAAGTCACCTATTAGGCTCTCCTTTCTCCTAGCTCATTCTACATTAGCAAAGTCTTAACTGGTAGATCAGGAACAATTGTAAACACCTTATTATGTAAGATGTAATGTCAAAATTTAGTAACTCCTATGACCAAAATGTATGCATGATTTTCAACATTGTGATACCTTAATTTTGTTTCTTTTAGCAGAGCACTCATGAAGGCAATAGGTTGTTCACTCCCTTCATCATTTTTTTGAGTTAGTATACTGGCACAAGAGTGATCTAAAGAAAATGAATAGATGTAAAAGGGCTTCAGGTAATCTAGGCTGACCAACACTGGTGCATCAACAATTGCTTTCTTGATTTCTACAAAAGGCTATTTGGCTTCCAGAGTCCATTTGACCTTTGCATCTTGCTTTAAAATAGCATTTAGTGGATTGACGATTTCAGCAAAGCCTGTGATGAACTTTCTAAAAAAATTGATCTTTCCAAAGAAGGATTTTAGGTCCTTCTTGCTACCTAGAAGCTAAATTTTCAAAATTTCTTGGATGCATTCAGGTTCTATAAATATTCCCTTTCCTGAGATTATGTGGCCCAACAACTTACCTTTTGTAACTCCAAAAATACACTTCTTCAAATCCAAGGAAATTCCAAACTCTCTGCACTTCTAGAATACCTTACATAAGTTAGAGATGTGATCCCCTCTTTTCTTTGAAAACATGGTAAGATCATCCATATAGATGATGATGCATTTTACAATTAGGCCCTTGAAGGCAATATCCATGGTGTTTTGAAAGGTTTTGCCAACATTGATTAGTCCAAACAACATTCTTCTATATGAAAAGGTTCCCTATTTTGTATTAAAAGTCATTTTATGCCTATCCTCATACTGTACCATCACTTAATTGTATCCCAAGTATCCATCTAATAAATACATCATCTAAGATCCATTAACTATTTGCAACACTTCATCCAATGAGGGCACTAGATAGTTGTCCTTTTTTGATGCCCTATTCAAGTTGCAAAAGTCTATGCATAATCTGATTACTCTGTTCTTTTTCCTAACTAGGACCAATTTCTCCACCCACGTGGAGTGTCTAACTAGGAATATGATTCTGGTGGACAACAACTTTTGGAATTCTTTGTAGGTGATCAGTTCTAGCAATGCATTGATCGAGCGCTGACATTGCCAAAAGGATCTCACATCCAACTTGAGAGGGATGGTGTGAGTGATGACTAAAGTGTCATATTTCTTCAAGTCCTTGTAACTCTAAGAAACCACATTGTGGTACTTGCATAGGGCATCAACAATCCCTTTTCTTTCTTCTGGTGTGCACACTTTTCCAATGAACACATTCTTAACTTCATTGTTTGTTCCTAAGTTGTGAGCATCACACTAGTTGTCAATGGAATCCTTCTTTGTTTTTTGATCTTGATCCCTAATCTAATCCACATCAAATATTCATTCAAGTTGACCATACCTCATGGTATTGTGTTTTTTTGAGATTAATAACTCCCTCTATGTCTAATTCAGCCTCTTCAGGATTTGCCTCATCAATTATTTGAGTCACGGACACATTAGAGCTGGTGATGAAATCCAATATTCTTGTCATCATTGAACACTTGGAAGTTGGTGATATTATTTGGCACTAATGGAGTGGAAGTAAGCTCAACAGTGAACCTTTTCAAGCCAGCCAAGGATAGAGGTTGTAGGGTACTAGCTGCTTGGGCTAAGACATCAGTAGTATGGT